>OW052186.1:6344999-6388617 GCA_932526625.1 Rhingia campestris | reverse complement strand
ACAAAGTCACCATGTCATTTTAAAGAACGGTTTCCAATCTATCAATTTGCCAAATTTCATTCAAATCTATTAAGCGGTTTACGAATTATAAGGATTTGAAAAAAAAAAAATTCAGAATTTCTATGAAAAAAGTGTTGAAAAAAAATTTATTTTTGTACCAATTTTTTCACACTTTTGCGATTTTTTTTGTTATTTTCAAAGTTTATAGAAATTTTTTGTATACCATTTTAAAGAGTAACGCCTAATACACGTTTTTAACCAAATTTCATTCAATTCGTGATAGTACTTTTTACGTTATTAGGTTCCGAATGAAGAATTGATTTAATACCCCTTACACCACCCCCCGCTGACAAATGCACCATGTCATTTTAAAGAACGGTTTCCAATCTATCAATTTGCCAAATTTCATTCAAATCTATTAAGCGGTTTACGAATTATAAGGATTTGAAAAAAAAAAATTTCAGAATTTCTATGAAAAAAGTGTTGAAAAAAATTTTATTTTTGTACCAATTTTGTCACATTTTTGCGATTTTTTTTGTTATTTTCAAAGTTTATAGAAATTTTTTGTATACCATTTTAAAGAGTAACGCCTAATACACGTTTTAACCAAATTTCATTCAATTCGTGATAGAACTTTTTACGTTATTAGGTTCCGAATGAAGAATTGATTTAATACCCCTTACACCACCCCCCGCTGACAAATGCACCATGTCATTTTATAGAACGGTTTCCAATCTATCAATTTGCCAAATTTCATTCAAATCTATTAAGCGGTTTACGAATTATAAGGATTTGAAAAAAAAAAAATTTCAGAATTTCTATGAAAAAAGTGTTGAAAAAAATTTTATTTTTGTACCAATTTTGTCACATTTTTGCGATTTTTTTTGTTATTTTCAAAGTTTATAGAAATTTTTTGTATACCATTTTAAAGAGTAACGCCTAATACACGTTTTAACCAAATTTCATTCAATTCGTGATAGTACTTTTTACGTTATTAGGTTCCGAATGAAGAATTGATTTAATACCCCTTACACCACCCCCCGCTGACAAATGCACCATGTCATTTTAAAGAACGGTTTCCAATCTATCAATTTGCCAAATTTCATTCAAATCTATTAAGCGGTTTACGAATTATAAGGATTTGAAAAAAAAAAAAAAAATTCAGAATTTCTATGAAAAAAGTGTTGAAAAAAATTTTATTTTTGTACCAATTTTGTCACATTTTTGCGATTTTTTTTGTTATTTTCAAAGTTTATAGAAATTTTTTGTATACCATTTTAAAGAGTAACGCCTAATACACGTTTTAACCAAATTTCATTCAATTCGTGATAGTACTTTTTACGTTATTAGGTTCCGAATGAAGAATTGATTTAATACCCCTTACACCACCCCCCGCTGACAAATGCACCATGTCATTTTAAAGAACGGTTTCCAATCTATCAATTTGCCAAATTTCATTCAAATCTATTAAGCGGTTTACGAATTATAAGGATTTGAAAAAAAAAAATTTCAGAATTTCTATGAAAAAAGTGTTGAAAAAAATTTTATTTTTGTACCAATTTTGTCACATTTTTGCGATTTTTTTTGTTATTTTCAAAGTTTATAGAAATTTTTTGTATACCATTTTAAAGAGTAACGCCTAATACACGTTTTAACCAAATTTCATTAAATTCGTGATAGTACTTTTTACGTTATTTGGTTCCGAATGAAGAATTGATTTAATACCCCTTACACCACCCCCCGCTGACAAATGCACCATGTCATTTTAAAGAACGGTTTCCAATCTATCAATTTGCCAAATTTCATTCAAATCTATTAAGCGGTTTACGAATTATAAGGATTTGAAAAAAAAAAAATTCAGAATTTCTATGAAAAAAGTGTTGAAAAAAATTTTATTTTTGTACCAATTTTGTCACATTTTTGCGATTTTTTTTGTTATTTTCAAAGTTTATAGAAATTTTTTGTATACCATTTTAAAGAGTAACGCCTAATACACGTTTTAACCAAATTTCATTCAATTCGTGATAGTACTTTTTACGTTATTAGGTTCCGAATGAAGAATTGATTTAATACCCCTTACACCACCCCCCGCTGACAAATGCACCATGTCATTTTAAAGAACGGTTTCCAATCTATCAATTTGCCAAATTTCATTCAAATCTATTAAGCGGTTTACGAATTATAAGGATTTGAAAAAAAAAAAAATTTCAGAATTTCTATGAAAAAAGTGTTGAAAAAATTTTATTTTTGTACCAATTTTGTCACATTTTTGCGATTTTTTTTGTTATTTTCAAAGTTTATAGAAATTTTTTGTATACCATTTTAAAGAGTAACGCCTAATACACGTTTTAACCAAATTTCATTCAATTCGTGATAGTACTTTTTACGTTATTAGGTTCCGAATGAAGAATTGATTTAATACCCCTTACACCACCCCCCGCTGACAAATGCACCATGTCATTTTAAAGAACGGTTTCCAATCTATCAATTTGCCAAATTTCATTCAAATCTATTAAGCGGTTTACGAATTATAAGGATTTGAAAAAAAAAAATTTCAGAATTTCTATGAAAAAAGTGTTGAAAAAAATTTTATTTTTGTACCAATTTTGTCACATTTTTGCGATTTTTTTTGTTATTTTCAAAGTTTATAGAAATTTTTTGTATACCATTTTAAAGAGTAACGCCTACTACACGTTTTAACCAAATTTCATACAATTCGTGATAGTACTTTTTACGTTATTAGGTTCCGAATGAAGAATTGATTTAATACCCCTTACACCACCCCCCGCTGACAAATGCACCATGTCATTTTAAAGAACGGTTTCCAATCTATCAATTTGCCAAATTTCATTCAAATCTATTAAGCGGTTTACGAATTATAAGGATTTGAAAAAAAAAAAATTTCAGAATTTCTATGAAAAAAGTGTTGAAAAAATTTTATTTTTGTACCAATTTTGTCACATTTTTGCGATTTTTTTTGTTATTTTCAAAGTTTATAGAAATTTTTTGTATACCATTTTAAAGAGTAACGCCTAATACACGTTTTAACCAAATTTCATTCAATTCGTGATAGTACTTCTTACGTTATTAGGTTCCGAATGAAGAATTGATTTAATACCCCTTACACCACCCCCCGCTGACAAATGCACCATGTCATTTTAAAGAACGGTTTCCAATCTATCAATTTGCCAAATTTCATTCAAATCTATTAAGCGGTTTACGAATTATAAGGATTTGAAAAAAAAAAAAAATTTCAGAATTTCTATGAAAAAAGTGTTGAAAAAAATTTTATTTTTGTACCAATTTTGTCACATTTTTGCGATTTTTTTTGTTATTTTCAAAGTTTATAGAAATTTTTTGTATACCATTTTAAAGAGTAACGCCTAATACACGTTTTAACCAAATTTCATTCAATTCGTGATAGTACTTTTTACGTTATTAGGTTCCGAATGAAGAATTGATTTAATACCCCTTACACCACCCCCCGCTGACAAATGCACCATGTCATTTTAAAGAACGGTTTCCAATCTATCAATTTACCAAATTTCATTCAAATCTATTAAGCGGTTTACGAATTATAAGGATTTGAAAAAAAAAAAAATTTCAGAATTTCTATGAAAAAAGTGTTGAAAAAAATTTTATTTTTGTACCAATTTTGTCACATTTTTGCGATTTTTTTTGTTATTTTCAAAGTTTATAGAAATTTTTTGTATACCATTTTAAAGAGTAACGCCTAATACACGTTTTAACCAAATTTCATTCAATTCGTGATAGTACTTTTTACGTTATTAGGTTCCGAATGAAGAATCGATTTAATACCCCTTACACCACCCCCCGCTGACAAATGCACCATGTCATTTTAAAGAACGGTTTCCAATCTATCAATTTGCCAAATTTCATTCAAATCTATTAAGCGGTTTACGAATTATAAGGATTTGAAAAAAAAAAAAATTTCAGAATTTCTATGAAAAAAGTGTTGAAAAAAATTTTATTTTTGTACCAATTTTGTCACATTTTTGCGATTTTTTTTGTTATTTTCAAAGTTTATAGAAATTTTTTGTATACCATTTTAAAGAGTAACGCCTAATACACGTTTTAACCAAATTTCATTCAATTCGTGATAGTACTTTTTACGTTATTAGGTTCCGAATGAAGAATTGATTTAATACCCCTTAAACCACCCCCCGCTGACAAATGCACCAAGTCATTTTAAAGAACGGTTTCCAATCTATCAATTTGCCAAATTTCATTCAAATCTATTAAGCGGTTTACGAATTATAAGGATTTGAAAAAAAAAAAATTTCAGAATTTCTATGAAAAAAAGTGTTGAAAAAAATTTTATTTTTGCACCAATTTTGTCACATTTTTGCGATTTTTTTTGTTATTTTCAAAGTTTATAGAAATTTTTTGTATACCATTTTAAAGAGTAACGCCTAATACACGTTTTAACCAAATTTCATTCAATTCGTGATAGTACTTTTTACGTTATTAGGTTCCGAATGAAGAATCGATTTAATACCCCTTACACCACCCCCCGCTGACAAATGCACCATGTCATTTTAAAGAACGGTTTCCAATCTATCAATTTGCCAAATTTCATTCAAATCTATTAAGCGGTTTACGAATTATAAGGATTTGAAAAAAAAAAAAATTTCAGAATTTCTATGAAAAAAGTGTTGAAAAAAATTTTATTTTTGTACCAATTTTGTCACATTTTTGCGATTTTTTTTGTTATTTTCAAAGTTTATAGAAATTTTTTGTATACCATTTTAAAGAGTAACGCCTAATACACGTTTTAACCAAATTTCATTCAATTCGTGATAGTACTTTTTACGTTATTAGGTTCCGAATGAAGAATTGATTTAATACCCCTTACACCACCCCCCGCTGACAAATGCACCATGTCATTTTAAAGAACGGTTTCCAATCTATCAATTTGCCAAATTTCATTCAAATCTATTAAGCGGTTTACGAATTATAAGGATTTGAAAAAAAAAAAATTCAGAATTTCTATGAAAAAAGTGTTGAAAAAAATTTTATTTTTGTACCAATTTTGTCAAATTTTTGCGATTTTTTTTGTTATTTTCAAAGTTTATAGAAATTTTTTGTATACCATTTTAAAGAGTAACGCCTAATACACGTTTTAACCAAATTTCATTCAATTCGTGATAGTACTTTTACGTTATTAGGTTCCGAATGAAGAATCGATTTAATACCCCTTACACCACCCCCCGCTGACAAATGCACCATGTCATTTAAAGAACGGTTTCCAATCTATCAATTTGCCAAATTTCATTCAAATCTATTAAGCGGTTTACGAATTATAAGGATTTGAAAAAAAAAAATTTCAGATTTTCTATGAAAAAGTGTTGAAAAAAATTTTATTTTTGTACCAATTTTGTCACATTTTTGCGATTTTTTTTGTTATTTTCAAAGTTTATAGAAATTTTTTGTATACCATTTTAAATAGTAACGCCTAATACACGTTTTAACCAAATTTCATTCAATTCGTGATAGTACTTTTTACGTTATTAGGTTCCGAATGAAGAATTGATTTAATACCCCTTACACCACCCCCCGCTGACAAATGCACCATGTCATTTTAAAGAACGGTTTCCAATCTATCAATTTGCCAAATTTCATTCAAATCTATTAAGCGGTTTACGAATTTTAAGGATTTGAAAAAAAAAAAATTTCAGAATTTCTATGAAAAAAGTGTTGAAAAAAATTTTATTTTTGTACCAATTTTGTCACATTTTTGCGATTTTTTTTTGTTATTTTCAAAGTTTATAGAAATTTTTTGTATACCATTTTAAAGAGTAACGCCTAATACACGTTTTAACTAAATTTCATTCAATTCGTGATAGTACTTTTTACGTTATTAGGTTCCGAATGAAGAATCGATTTAATACCCCTTACACCACCCCCCGCTGACAAATGCACCATGTCATTTTAAAGAACGGTTTCCAATCTATCAATTTGCCAAATTTCATTCAAATCTATTAAGCGGTTTACGAATTATAAGGATTTGAAAAATAAAAAATTTCAGAATTTCTATGAAAAAAGTGTTGAAGAAAATTTTATTTTTGTACCAATTTTGTCACATTTTTGCGATTTTTTTTGTTATTTTCAAAGTTTATAGAAATTTTTTGTATACCATTTTAAAGAGTAACGCCTAATACACGTTTTAACCAAATTTCATTCAATTCGTGATAGTACTTTTTACGTTATCAGGTTCCGAATGAAGAATTGATTTAATACCCCTTACACCACCCCCGCTGACAAATGCACCATGTCATTTTAAAGAACGGTTTCCAATCTATCAATTTGCCAAATTTCATTCAAATCTATTAAGCGGTTTACGAATTATAAGGATTTGAAAAAAAAAAATTTCAGAATTTCTATGAAAAAAGTGTTGAAAAAAATTTTATTTTTGTACCAATTTTGTCACATTTTTGCGATTTTTTTTGTTATTTTCAAAGTTTATAGAAATTTTTTGTATACCATTTTAAAGAGTAACGCCTAATACACGTTTTAACCAAATTTCATTCAATTCGTGATAGTACTTTTTACGTTATTAGGTTCCGAATGAAGAATTGATTTAATACCCCTTACACCACCCCCCGCTGACAAATGCACCATGTCATTTTAAAGAACGGTTTCCAATCTATCAATTTGCCAAATTTCATTCAAATCTATTAAGCGGTTTACGAATTATAAGGATTTGAAAAAAAAAAAATTTCAGAATTTCTATGAAAAAAGTGTTGAAAAAAATTTTATTTTTGTACCAATTTTGTCACATTTTTGCGATTTTTTTTGTTATTTTCAAAGTTTATAGAAATTTTTTGTATACCATTTTAAAGAGTAACGCCTAATACACGTTTTAACCAAATTTCATTCAATTCGTGATAGTACTTTTTACGTTATTAGGTTCCGAATGAAGAATTGATTTAATACCCCTTACACCACCCCCCGCTGACAAATGAACCATGTCATTTTAAAGAACGGTTTCCAATCTATCAATTTGCCAAATTTCATTCAAATCTATTAAGCGGTTTACGAATTATAAGGATTTGAAAAAAAAAAAAATTTCAGAATTTCTATGAAAAAAGTGTTGAAAAAAATTTTATTTTTGTACCAATTTTGTCACATTTTTGCGATTTTTTTTGTTATTTTCAAAGTTTATAGACATTTTTTGTATACCATTTTAAAGAGTAACGCCTAATACACGTTTTAACCAAATTTCATTCAATTCGTGATAGTACTTCTTACGTTATTAGGTTCCGAATGAAGAATTGATTTAATACCCCTTACACCACCCCCCGCTGACAAATGCACCATGTCATTTTAAAGAACGGTTTCCAATCTATCAATTTGCCAAATTTCATTCAAATCTATTAAGCGGTTTACGAATTATAAGGATTTGAAAAAAAAAAAATTTCAGAATTTCTATGAAAAAAGTGTTGAAAAAAATTTTTTTTTTGTACCAATTTTGTCACATTTTTGCAATTTTTTTTGTTATTTTCAAAGTTTATAGAAATTTTTTGTATACCATTTTAAAGAGTAACGCCTAATACACGTTTTAACCAAATTTCATTCAATTCGTGATAGTACTTTTTACGTTATTAGGTTCCGAATGAAGAATTGATTTAATACCCCTTACACCACCCCCCGCTGACAAATGCACCATGTCATTTTAAAGAACGGTTTCCAATCTATCAATTTACCAAATTTCATTCAAATCTATTAAGCGGTTTACGAATTATAAGGATTTGAAAAAAAAAAAATTTCAGAATTTCTATGAAAAAAGTGTTGAAAAAAATTTTATTTTTGTACCAATTTTGTCACATTTTTGCGATTTTTTTTGTTATTTTCAAAGTTTATAGAAATTTTTTGTATACCATTTTAAAGAGTAACGCCTAATACACGTTTTAACCAAATTTCATTCAATTCGTGATAGTACTTTTTACGTTATTAGGTTCCGAATGAAGAATCGATTTAATACCCCTTACACCACCCCCCGCTGACAAATGCACCATGTCATTTTAAAGAACGGTTTCCAATCTATCAATTTGCCAAATTTCATTCAAATCTATTAAGCGGTTTACGAATTATAAGGATTTGAAAAAAAAAAAAAATTTCAGAATTTCTATGAAAAAAGTGTTGAAAAAAATTTTATTTTTGTACCAATTTTGTCACATTTTTGCGATTTTTTTTGTTATTTTCAAAGTTTATAGAAATTTTTTGTATACCATTTTAAAGAGTAACGCCTAATACACGTTTTAACCAAATTTCATTCAATTCGTGATAGTACTTTTTACGTTATTAGGTTCCGAATGAAGAATCGATTTAATACCCCTTACACCACCCCCCGCTGACAAATGCACCATGTCATTTTAAAGAACGGTTTCCAATCTATCAATTTGCCAAATTTCATTCAAATCTATTAAGCGGTTTACGAATTATAAGGATTTGAAAAAAAAAAAATTTCAGAATTTCTATGAAAAAAGTGTTGAAAAAAATTTTATTTTTGTACCAATTTTGTCACATTTTTGCGATTTTTTTTGTTATTTTCAAAGTTTATAGAAATTTTTTGTATACCATTTTAAAGAGTAACGCCTAATACACGTTTTAACCAAATTTCATTCAATTCGTGATAGTACTTTTTACGTTATTAGGTTCCGAATGAAGAATTGATTTAATACCCCTTACACCACCCTCCGCTGACAAATGCACCATGTCATTTTAAAGAACGGTTTCCAATCTATCAATTTGCCAAATTTCATTCAAATCTATTAAGCGGTTTACGAATTATAAGGATTTGAAAAAAAAAAAATTCAGAATTTCTATGAAAAAAGTGTTGAAAAAAATTTTATTTTTGTACCAATTTTGTCACATTTTTGCGATTTTTTTTGTTATTTTCAAAGTTTATAGAAATTTTTTGTATACCATTTTAAAGAGTAACGCCTAATACACGTTTTAACTAAATTTCATTCAATTCGTGATAGTACTTTTTACGTTATTAGGTTCCGAATGAAGAATCGATTTAATACCCCTTACACCACCCCCCGCTGACAAATGCACCATGTCATTTTAAAGAACGGTTTCCAATCTATCAATTTGCCAAATTTCATTAAAATCTATTAAGCGGTTTACGAATTATAAGGATTTGAAAAATAAAAAATTTCAGAATTTCTATGAAAAAAGTGTTGAAGAAAATTTTATTTTTGTACCAATTTTGTCACATTTTTGCGATTTTTTTTGTTATTTTCAAAGTTTACAGAAATTTTTTGTATACCATTTTAAAGAGTAACGCCTAATACACGTTTTAACCAAATTTCATTCAATTCGTGATAGTACTTTTTACGTTATCAGGTTCCGAATGAAGAATTGATTTAATACCCCTTACACCACCCCCGCTGACAAATGCACCATGTCATTTTAAAGAACGGTTTCCAATCTATCAATTTGCCAAATTTCATTCAAATCTATTAAGCGGTTTACGAATTATAAGGATTTGAAAAAAAAAAATTTCAGAATTTCTATGAAAAAAGTGTTGAAAAAAATTTTATTTTTGTACCAATTTTGTCACATTTTTGCGATTTTTTTTGTTATTTTCAAAGTTTATAGAAATTTTTTGTATACCATTTTAAAGAGTAACGCCTAATACACGTTTTAACCAAATTTCATTCAATTCGTGATAGTACTTTTTACGTTATTAGGTTCCGAATGAAGAATTGATTTAATACCCCTTACACCACCCCCCGCTGACAAATGCACCATGTCATTTTAAAGAACGGTTTCCAATCTATCAATTTGCCAAATTTCATTCAAATCTATTAAGCGGTTTACGAATTATAAGGATTTGAAAAAAAAAAAATTTCAGAATTTCTATGAAAAAAGTGTTGAAAAAAATTTTATTTTTGTACCAATTTTGTCACATTTTTGCGATTTTTTTTGTTATTTTCAAAGTTTATAGAAATTTTTTGTATACCATTTTAAAGAGTAACGCCTAATACACGTTTTAACCAAATTTCATTCAATTCGTGATAGTACTTTTTACGTTATTAGGTTCCGAATGAAGAATTGATTTAATACCCCTTACACCACCCCCCGCTGACAAATGCACCATGTCATTTTAAAGAACGGTTTCCAATCTATCAATTTGCCAAATTTCATTCAAATCTATTAAGCGGTTTACGAATTATAAGGATTTGAAAAAAAAAAATTTCAGAATTTCTATGAAAAAAGTGTTGAAAAAAATTTTATTTTTGTACCAATTTTGTCACATTTTTGCGATTTTTTTTGTTATTTTCAAAGTTTATAGAAATTTTTTGTATACCATTTTAAAGAGTAACGCCTAATACACGTTTTAACCAAATTTCATTCAATTCGTGATAGTACTTTTTACGTTATTAGGTTCCGAATGAAGAATCGATTTAATACCCCTTACACCACCCCCCGCTCACAAATGCACCATGTCATTTTAAAGAACGGTTTCCAATCTATCAATTTGCCAAATTTCATTCAAATCTATTAAGCGGTTTACGAATTATAAGGATTTGAAAAAAAAAAATTTCAGAATTTCTATGAAAAAAGTGTTGAAAAAATTTTTATTTTTGTACCAATTTTGTCACATTTTTGCGATTTTTTTTGTTATTTTCAAAGTTTATAGAAATTTTTTGTATACCATTTTAAAGAGTAACGCCTAATACACGTTTTAACCAAATTTCATTCAATTCGTGATAGTACTTTTTACGTTATTAGGTTCCGAGTGAAGAATTGATTTAATACCCCTTACACCACCCCCCGCTGACAAATGCACCATGTCATTTTAAAGAACGGTTTCCAATCTATCAATTTGCCAAATTTCATTCAAATCTATTAAGCGGTTTACGAATTATAAGGATTTGAAAAAAAAAAAAATTTCAGAATTTCTATGAAAAAAGTGTTGAAAAAAATTTTATTTTTGTACCAATTTTGTCACATTTTTGCGATTTTTTTTGTTATTTTCAAAGTTTATAGACATTTTTTGTATACCATTTTAAAGAGTAACGCCTAATACACGTTTTAACCAAATTTCATTCAATTCGTGATAGTACTTTTTACGTTATTAGGTTCCGAATGAAGAATCGATTTAATACCCCTTACACCACCCCCCGATGACAAATGCACCATGTCATTTTAAAGAACGGTTTCCAATCTATCAATTTGCCAAATTTCATTCAAATCTATTAAGCGGTTTACGAATTATAAGGATTTGAAAAAAAAAAATTTCAGAATTTCTATGAAAAAAGTGTTGAAAAAAATTTTATTTTTGTACCAATTTTGTCACATTTTTGCGATTTTTTTTGTTATTTTCAAAGTTTATAGAAATTTTTTGTATACCATTTTAAAGAGTAACGCCTAATACACGTTTTAACCAAATTTCATTCAATTCGTGATAGTACTTTTTACGTTATTAGGTTCCGAATGAAGAATTGATTTAATACCCCTTACACCACCCCCCGCTGACAAATGCACCATGTCATTTTAAAGAACGGTTTCCAATCTATCAATTTGCCAAATTTCATTCAAATCTATTAAGCGGTTTACGAATTATAAGGATTTGAAAAAAAAAAATTTCAGAATTTCTATGAAAAAAGTGTTGAAAAAAATTTTATTTTTGTACCAATTTTGTCACATTTTTGCGATTTTTTTTGTTATTTTCAAAGTTTATAGAAATTTTTTGTATACCATTATAAAGAGTAACGCCTAATACACGTTTTAACCAAATTTCATTCAATTCGTGATAGTACTTTTTACGTTATTAGGTTCCGAATGAAGAATTGATTTAATACCCCTTACACCACCCCCCGCTGACAAATGCACCATGTCATTTTAAAGAACGGTTTCCAATCTATCAATTTGCCAAATTTCATTCAAATCTATTAAGCGGTTTACGAATTATAAGGATTTGAAAAAAAAAAAATTTCAGAATTTCTATGAAAAAAGTGTTGAAAAAAATTTTATTTTTGTACCAATTTTGTCACATTTTTGCGATTTTTTTGTTATTTTCAAAGTTTATAGAAATTTTTTGTATACCATTTTAAAGAGTAACGCCTAATACACGTTGTTCAAAACCAGAACAACTGGCAAGAAATGCCACGTACATAAGCATCGCAACCCCCAAGCAATCGTTCGCCAACAGCAACAACGATGATAAAATCCCACGGTCTGGCTAGCGGTTGTTGCGACCGAGAAACAGCGCACAAGAGCAAGCAATCGTTCGCCAACAGCAGCAACAGCGATGAGGAATGCCATCGCCTGTCTAACGGTGGTTGCGACCGAGAAACAGCGCACAAGAGCAAGCAATCGTTCGCCAACAGCAGCAACAGCGATGAGGAATGCCATCGCCTGGCTAACGGTTGTTGCGACCGAGAAACAGCGCAGAGGAGCGAGCAATCGTTTGCAATGGCAGCAATAACGATGGGAAAATGATATCGCCTGGATAACGGAACGAGAAACAGCGAACATACGACGACAAGGGCAACAGCGACGGTGAACAACAACTGCGGTAGCGGTTGCTGCGACACTTCGAGGGAGATGCGCTACTCACGAATACTCACTTCAAATCCAGGAGCCAGCGTGAGCAGACCAACGAATATACAGTCCAACAATTATACATTTTGACAAATAAAGTTTGATTGTGCAATATTAAAGTTTTTCTATTAATGTGTTATAGAACATTTGGTCCTATCGGAGCCGGATAAACCAGCGAATTATGGATAAAGTGCGTAAAGTGCAGTGCAGCCTTAAGGCAAGTCAATAAAAAAAAAGTATTGAGCAGCGCAGCCGTGGAGGCTAACATTTTATTCAAAAAATATTGGGCAGTGCAGCCGTAGAGGTAAACATTTATTTGAGAAAAAAAAAATATTGTGCAGTGCAGCCGTAGAGGCAAACATTTTATTTCAAAAATACTGTGCAGTGCAGCCGTAGAGGCAAACATTATACATTGTGCAGTGTGCAGCCGTATAGGCAAACATTTTCTTTAAAAGTATTGTGCAGTGCAGCCGTAGAGCAAACATTTTATTTCAAAAAATATTGTGCAGTGTGCAGCAAACATTTTATTAAAAAAAAAAAAAAAACATTATTGAGCAGTGCAGCCGTAGAGGCAAATATTTTATGTCAAAAAACATTGTGCAGTGCGGCCGCAGAGGCAAACATTTTCATTTGAAAAAAAAGTGTAAGCAGTGTTAATTGAGCAGAGCTGACTTGAGAAGTCCACCCAACAGCTTATTCCACCCTCGAACACAAAACCTCCGAAGGGTTGACCTGGGTCTTGTGTTTTCGTTCGGTGGTCTCACGGGCAAAAGCTATGGGCGACGTTGCGCGCAGAGACACATTTCGTTCTTCTCTTTTACGGACGTTCAAATTTGCGAACGGTGGGGATCTGGAGAAGGCGGACGAGCAATTAATCGCCATTAAGTTGGAATCGGCTGTTTCGAATTTCGGCAAACTGGTCACCGAGCATGTGTCCTTAGTGGGAAGTGCCGGGTCAGCGGAAGAGCTGGAGGCCCATGATCTGTACTTGGCGGCAGTGGAGGAGCCTTACCATTTGGCAATGGCCAGTATGCGCACGCACCTTGAAGCGCTTAAAAGGAACTCTGCAAGCAGTACCACTCCAACAACCAACCCCATTCAACTAGTGCAGGAGCGAGGAGCAAAGGCAAGCCTGGCTGCCGTCGCTCATTCAGAGCAAGAACATTCTCCCGAGTGCCAGTCCGACGAATAGCCATCAACATCATACAGAGCGGCACACAACGAGCAACCCTCCAACACACAAAAGAGCAGACCAGAGCAACCAGATATCATTGGGCACGATAATGCATTATTAGCTACAGCGCGCATAGCAGTTTTGAGCAGAGGAGGACAACGACGACAAGCAAGAGCGCTTTTGGACACGGGCAGCCAAATCAACTTAATTACCGACCAACTGGTACGGAAACTTGCCGTCAAAAAGCGAACCTCCTACACATGGACATCAGGCATTGGCGCCAGTACTAACGTGCAGTTATCAGGAATCGTGTCACTAGAGATACGATCCCTCACGGAGCCATCCTTTTCCATTAACTGCACGCTACATACGATAAACAAAATTACCTCTGACCAACCAATAAACAATGTCCAGGAAAGCCAAGTGAAAGAAACCAATGCACTTAGCCTAGCTGACCCCGACTTCAACGAAAGCGCGAGCATAGACATCCTCTTGGGAGCACAAGTCTGGGCCACAGTCATCAAGAGCGAAACCAGGAAGTTTAAATCCGGTCTGACAGCGCAAGACACCCATCTGGGATGGATACTCATAGGTCGGATACATTCATCAGAGCAAATAGCGAGAACGCTGATCGCAGTAACTGGAGCATTTGGCGAGCAAAGTGACATCCTCAAAAATGTCCAGGAAAGCCAAGTGAAAGAAACCAATGCACTTAGCCCAGCTGACCCCGACTTCAACGAAAGCGCGAGCATAGACATCCTCTTAGGAGCACAAGTCTGGGCCACAGTCATCAAGAGTGAAACCAGGAAGTTTAAATCCGGTCTGACAGCGCAAGACACCCATCTGGGATGGATACACTCATCTGCGCAAATATCGAGAACGCTGATCGCAGTAACTGGAGCATATGGCGAGCAAGAGTAATTAAGTGACATCCTCAAAAGATTCTGGGAAATAGAGCAACCAAGCAGAGCAGCGACCATGTCAGCAGATGACCAATGACCGAGGAGAATCTCAGGATCACTCATTGTCGCGACATCACTGGTCGTTATGTCGTAAAGATACCCCTCAGTCCGCGAGCGCAAAACCTGGGCACCACCAGAGCTGCTGCCATGCGAGGATTCACACAACTGGAAAGGAAGCTGAACGCGAACCAGGAGCTAAAGAAAACCTACATCGAGTTCATGCGTGAATACAGCCAGCTGGGACACATGACGCCTTTTACCAGGAGTCCCAAACCCAACGAGACGGTATATCATATACCACATCACTGTGTTACAAGGAAATTCCGAGTAGTTTTTGATGCTTCATGCAAGAGCGACACCGGCTTATCATTGAACGACGTGCAGTTCTCTGGTAGCAAGCTTCAAGATGACTTGTGCGAATCCATCCAGAGCAGTGGAACCTCCAGAGGATATTCTGGCGGGAAGACCAAGAAGAGCAGCTGCGGGAATACTGGCTGACCGTTGTCACTTACGGTATGGCATCAAGCGGGTTCAACGAAGTCAGAGCTATGCACCAATGTTCAGAAGACAACAAGGATGAGTTTCCGAGAGCGCATCAAGCCATCACTCAGAACTTCTACGTTGACGACATGCTCACCGGTGCAGATACACAAGAGCAAGCGATCAGTCTAACCAGAGAAATCATCACATCACTCGAAAGGGGCGATTTCGAGTTGAGCAAATTTATGTCATCCAAGCGCCAAGTGCTAGCCGAATTGTACGAGAGCAGGAGCGAGGAAACCGAGATGCCATTTTCGACAGAGGACGAGGCATCAATTCTGGGCCTAGTCTGGGATTCCAAGAGCGACACAATGATGGTCAAGGTACATCTAGAGGAGTGCAACCCAAAACTCACCAAGCGAGCGGTAGTGAGCACAATAGCTTGGCTTAAATCCCCAGAGCAAACTTGGCCCATCCGAGAGATGAAAATGACCGTGCAGCAAAGGGCAGGAGCATCTTTAGCAGTGAAGCCAGTTTCCGTCGGCGCAGTTCATCATCGACCAATATCGAGCTTGAGCTTGAATGGCATATCACTGCTAGAGCGGAGATCGACATTGCAGGGCATACTCAGGACTACAGCATACATCTTGAGGTTCGTGCGCAAGTGCAGACGAGAGACCACACGAAACAATTTCGGGTCTCTTTCACCCTTGGAGCGAGATGACGCGCTAACATACTGGACAAGACATAGCCAACTTGTTAGCTAGCAACAGGAGCTTCGGTGCTTAATGCGCAAACGTGCAGTGAACAAATCGAGCAGCCTCATCACATTGGCTCCATTCTTAGATTCTGAGGGCGTTTTACGAGTTGCAGGGCGCCTACAGGAATCAGAGCTTCCCTATGACACCATTCACCCCATCATCATTTCGGCAATGAGCAGACTGGGCGAACCCTTGATGCAAGAAGCGCATCACCGAACGCTACATGGGGGGGGTGCAACAATGTATCCAATATCTCAGGCAGATATACTGGATACCATCGCTAAGAAGAGCATTGAGATCGTCGATCTCGAGGTGCAAGATATGCTTCCGCCAGAAGCAGACAGTAGCGGAGCAGCTCATGGGCAACCTACCCAAGGATCGTGTGCGCCCAGCCAGAGCTTTTAGACACAGCGGAGTCGACTACGCGGGCCCAGTACAGATCAAGGCCAGAGCGGGTAGATCGAAAATAATTGAGAAGGGATACATAGCAGTATTCGTGTGCATGGTGACCAGAGCGATTCATCTAGAGCTGGTAAGCAGTCTCACGACAGAGGCATTCTTGGCATCCTTTCGGCGATTTACTGGGCGACGAGGGGCATGCTCGGTACTGTGGAGCGACAACGCCACAACATTTGTCGGTGCTGACAAGGAGCTACGGAGATCCCTCGAGCAGTGGAAGAGCAAGTTACCAGTTGAGCAAATCAACGCGCTAGGAACTGAATGGAAGTTCATCATACCTGGAGCACCCCATACTGGAGGGATTTGGGAGGCTGGTGTCAAGGCGACAAAATACCACCTACGGAGAGTAATGGGAAGACACATATTCACCTTCGAGACCTTGGCCACCACTCTAGTGCAAATCGAGGCCTGTCTGAACTCCAGACCACTGACAGCATTATCCGATGACCCAGAGGACTTGCGAGCGCTTACCCCAGGGCATCTATTGATTGGGGAAGCAATCGTCCAGCCGCTAGCGACGGATGTGAGCGAAGTACCCCAGAACCGATTAAAACTGTGGAATATAATCAACCAGATGCAACAGCATTTCTGGAAGCGTTGGAGCAGTGAATACGTCAACAATCTTCAGCAGCGGTTAAAATGGCACGAGCAGCGCGAGAACTTGAAGGAGGGTGACCATGTCCTGATAAAACAAGAAAATATGCCACCTACCTTATGGCTACTAGGGAGAGTCACTGCAGTGCATCGAGGCAGAGACAACTTAGTCAGAAGCGCAGAGATCAAAACGGAGCATTCCACTTTGCTTCGTCCAGTGCAGAAATTGTGCGTTCTTCCGATGGAAGAACCATCGAACACCAATTGAAGAGAGCCTTCAATTGGGGGGGGGGGGAATGTTCAAAACCAGAACAACTGGCAAGAAATGCCACGTACATAAGCATCGCAACCCCCAAGCAATCGTTCGCCAACAGCAACAACGATGATAAAATCCCACGGTCTGGCTAGCGGTTGTTGCGACCGAGAAACAGCGCACAAGAGCAAGCAATCGTTCGCCAACAGCAGCAACAGCGATGAGGAATGCCATCGCCTGTCTAACGGTGGTTGCGACCGAGAAACAGCGCACAAGAGCAAGCAATCGTTCGCCAACAGCAGCAACAGCGATGAGGAATGCCATCGCCTGGCTAACGGTTGTTGCGACCGAGAAACAGCGCAGAGGAGCGAGCAATCGTTTGCAATGGCAGCAATAACGATGGGAAAATGCTATCGCCTGGATAACGGAACGAGAAACAGCGAACATACGACGACAAGGGCAACAGCGACGGTGAACAACAGCTGCGGTAGCGGTTGCTGCGACACTTCGAGGGAGATGCGCTACTCACGAATACTCACTTCAAATCCAGGAGCCAGCGTGAGCAGACCAACGAATATACAGTCCAACAATTATACATTTTGACAAATAAAGTTTGATTGTGCAATATTAAAGTTTTTCTATTAATGTGTTATAGAACATTTGGTCCTATCGGAGCCGGATAAACCAGCGAATTATGGATAAAGTGCGTAAAGTGCAGTGCAGCCTTAAGGCAAGTCAATAAAAAAAAAGTATTGAGCAGCGCAGCCGTGGAGGCTAACATTTTATTCAAAAAATATTGGGCAGTGCAGCCGTAGAGGTAAACATTTATTTGAGAAAAAAAAAAAATATTGTGCAGTGCAGCCGTAGAGGCAAACATTTTATTTCAAAAATACTGTGCAGTGCAGCCGTAGAGGCAAACATTATACATTGTGCAGTGTGCAGCCGTATAGGCAAACATTTTCTTTAAAAGTATTGTGCAGTGCAGCCGTAGAGCAAACATTTTATTTCAAAAAATATTGTGCAGTGTGCAGCAAACATTTTATTAAAAAAAAAAAAAAAACATTATTGAGCAGTGCAGCCGTAGAGGCAAATATTTTATGTCAAAAAACATTGTGCAGTGCGGCCGCAGAGGCAAACATTTTCATTTGAAAAAAAAGTGTAAGCAGTGTTAATTGAGCAGAGCTGACTTGAGAAGTCCACCCAACAGCTTATTCCACCCTCGAACACAAAACCTCCGAAGGGTTGACCTGGGTCTTGTGTTTTCGTTCGGTGGTCTCACGGGCAAAAGCTATGGGCGACGTTGCGCGCAGAGACACATTTCGTTCTTCTCTTTTACGGACGTTCAAATTTGCGAACGGTGGGGATCTGGAGAAGGCGGACGAGCAATTAATCGCCATTAAGTTGGAATCGGCTGTTTCGAATTTCGGCAAACTGGTCACCGAGCATGTGTCCTTAGTGGGAAGTGCCGGGTCAGCGGAAGAGCTGGAGGCCCATGATCTGTACTTGGCGGCAGTGGAGGAGCCTTACCATTTGGCAATGGCCAGTATGCGCACGCACCTTGAAGCGCTTAAAAGGAACTCTGCAAGCAGTACCACTCCAACAACCAACCCCATTCAACTAGTGCAGGAGCGAGGAGCAAAGGCAAGCCTGGCTGCCGTCGCTCATTCAGAGCAAGAACATTCTCCCGAGTGCCAGTCCGACGAATAGCCATCAACATCATACAGAGCGGCACACAACGAGCAACCCTCCAACACACAAAAGAGCAGACCAGAGCAACCAGATATCATTGGGCACGATAATGCATTATTAGCTACAGCGCGCATAGCAGTTTTGAGCAGAGGAGGACAACGACGACAAGCAAGAGCGCTTTTGGACACGGGCAGCCAAATCAACTTAATTACCGACCAACTGGTACGGAAACTTGCCGTCAAAAAGCGAACCTCCTACACATGGACATCAGGCATTGGCGCCAGTACTAACGTGCAGTTATCAGGAATCGTGTCACTAGAGATACGATCCCTCACGGAGCCATCCTTTTCCATTAACTGCACGCTACATACGATAAACAAAATTACCTCTGACCAACCAATAAACAATGTCCAGGAAAGCCAAGTGAAAGAAACCAATGCACTTAGCCTAGCTGACCCCGACTTCAACGAAAGCGCGAGCATAGACATCCTCTTGGGAGCACAAGTCTGGGCCACAGTCATCAAGAGCGAAACCAGGAAGTTTAAATCCGGTCTGACAGCGCAAGACACCCATCTGGGATGGATACTCATAGGTCGGATACATTCATCAGAGCAAATAGCGAGAACGCTGATCGCAGTAACTGGAGCATTTGGCGAGCAAAGTGACATCCTCAAAAATGTCCAGGAAAGCCAAGTGAAAGAAACCAATGCACTTAGCCCAGCTGACCCCGACTTCAACGAAAGCGCGAGCATAGACATCCTCTTAGGAGCACAAGTCTGGGCCACAGTCATCAAGAGTGAAACCAGGAAGTTTAAATCCGGTCTGACAGCGCAAGACACCCATCTGGGATGGATACACTCATCTGCGCAAATATCGAGAACGCTGATCGCAGTAACTGGAGCATATGGCGAGCAAGAGTAATTAAGTGACATCCTCAAAAGATTCTGGGAAATAGAGCAACCAAGCAGAGCAGCGACCATGTCAGCAGATGACCAATGACCGAGGAGAATCTCAGGATCACTCATTGTCGCGACATCACTGGTCGTTATGTCGTAAAGATACCCCTCAGTCCGCGAGCGCAAAACCTGGGCACCACCAGAGCTGCTGCCATGCGAGGATTCACACAACTGGAAAGGAAGCTGAACGCGAACCAGGAGCTAAAGAAAACCTACATCGAGTTCATGCGTGAATACAGCCAGCTGGGACACATGACGCCTTTTACCAGGAGTCCCAAACCCAACGAGACGGTATATCATATACCACATCACTGTGTTACAAGGAAATTCCGAGTAGTTTTTGATGCTTCATGCAAGAGCGACACCGGCTTATCATTGAACGACGTGCAGTTCTCTGGTAGCAAGCTTCAAGATGACTTGTGCGAATCCATCCAGAGCAGTGGAACCTCCAGAGGATATTCTGGCGGGAAGACCAAGAAGAGCAGCTGCGGGAATACTGGCTGACCGTTGTCACTTACGGTATGGCATCAAGCGGGTTCAACGAAGTCAGAGCTATGCACCAATGTTCAGAAGACAACAAGGATGAGTTTCCGAGAGCGCATCAAGCCATCACTCAGAACTTCTACGTTGACGACATGCTCACCGGTGCAGATACACAAGAGCAAGCGATCAGTCTAACCAGAGAAATCATCACATCACTCGAAAGGGGCGATTTCGAGTTGAGCAAATTTATGTCATCCAAGCGCCAAGTGCTAGCCGAATTGTACGAGAGCAGGAGCGAGGAAACCGAGATGCCATTTTCGACAGAGGACGAGGCATCAATTCTGGGCCTAGTCTGGGATTCCAAGAGCGACACAATGATGGTCAAGGTACATCTAGAGGAGTGCAACCCAAAACTCACCAAGCGAGCGGTAGTGAGCACAATAGCTTGGCTTAAATCCCCAGAGCAAACTTGGCCCATCCGAGAGATGAAAATGACCGTGCAGCAAAGGGCAGGAGCAGTGAAGCCAGTTTCCGTCGGCGCAGTTCATCATCGACCAATATCGAGCTTGAGCTTGAATGGCATATCACTGCTAGAGCGGAGATCGACATTGCAGGGCATACTCAGGACTACAGCATACATCTTGAGGTTCGTGCGCAAGTGCAGACGAGAGACCACACGAAACAATTTCGGGTCTCTTTCACCCTTGGAGCGAGATGACGCGCTAACATACTGGACAAGACATAGCCAACTTGTTAGCTAGCAACAGGAGCTTCGGTGCTTAATGCGCAAACGTGCAGTGAACAAATCGAGCAGCCTCATCACATTGGCTCCATTCTTAGATTCTGAGGGCGTTTTACGAGTTGGAGGGCGCCTACAGGAATCAGAGCTTCCCTATGACACCATTCACCCCATCATCATTTCGGCAATGAGCAGACTGGGCGAACCCTTGATGCAAGAAGCGCATCACCGAACGCTACATGGGGGGGTGCAACAATGTATCCAATATCTCAGGCAGATATACTGGATACCATCGCTAAGAAGAGCATTGAGATCGTCGATCTCGAGGTGCAAGATATGCTTCCGCCAGAAGCAGACAGTAGCGGAGCAGCTCATGGGCAACCTACCCAAGGATCGTGTGCGCCCAGCCAGAGCTTTTAGACACAGCGGAGTCGACTACGCGGGCCCAGTACAGATCAAGGCCAGAGCGGGTAGATCGAAAATAATTGAGAAGGGATACATAGCAGTATTCGTGTGCATGGTGACCAGAGCGATTCATCTAGAGCTGGTAAGCAGTCTCACGACAGAGGCATTCTTGGCATCCTTTCGGCGATTTACTGGGCGACGAGGGGCATGCTCGGTACTGTGGAGCGACAACGCCACAACATTTGTCGGTGCTGACAAGGAGCTACGGAGATCCCTCGAGCAGTGGAAGAGCAAGTTACCAGTTGAGCAAATCAACGCGCTAGGAACTGAATGGAAGTTCATCATACCTGGAGCACCCCATACTGGAGGGATTTGGGAGGCTGGTGTCAAGGCGACAAAATACCACCTACGGAGAGTAATGGGAAGACACATATTCACCTTCGAGACCTTGGCCACCACTCTAGTGCAAATCGAGGCCTGTCTGAACTCCAGACCACTGACAGCATTATCCGATGACCCAGAGGACTTGCGAGCGCTTACCCCAGGGCATCTATTGATTGGGGAAGCAATCGTCCAGCCGCTAGCGACGGATGTGAGCGAAGTACCCCAGAACCGATTAAAACTGTGGAATATAATCAACCAGATGCAACAGCATTTCTGGAAGCGTTGGAGCAGTGAATACGTCAACAATCTTCAGCAGCGGTTAAAATGGCACGAGCAGCGCGAGAACTTGAAGGAGGGTGACCATGTCCTGATAAAACAAGAAAATATGCCACCTACCTTATGGCTACTAGGGAGAGTCACTGCAGTGCATCGAGGCAGAGACAACTTAGTCAGAAGCGCAGAGATCAAAACGGAGCATTCCACTTTGCTTCGTCCAGTGCAGAAATTGTGCGTTCTTCCGATGGAAGAACCATCGAACACCAATTGAAGAGAGCCTTCAATTGGGGGGGGGGGAATGTTCAAAACCAGAACAACTGGCAAGAAATGCCACGTACATAAGCATCGCAACCCCCAAGCAATCGTTCGCCAACAGCAACAACGATGATAAAATCCCACGGTCTGGCTAGCGGTTGTTGCGACCGAGAAACAGCGCACAAGAGCAAGCAATCGTTCGCCAACAGCAGCAACAGCGATGAGGAATGCCATCGCCTGTCTAACGGTGGTTGCGACCGAGAAACAGCGCACAAGAGCAAGCAATCGTTCGCCAACAGCAGCAACAGCGATGAGGAATGCCATCGCCTGGCTAACGGTTGTTGCGACCGAGAAACAGCGCAGAGGAGCGAGCAATCGTTTGCAATGGCAGCAATAACGATGGGAAAATGCTATCGCCTGGATAACGGAACGAGAAACAGCGAACATACGACGACAAGGGCAACAGCGACGGTGAACAACAGCTGCGGTAGCGGTTGCTGCGACACTTCGAGGGAGATGCGCTACTCACGAATACTCACTTCAAATCCAGGAGCCAGCGTGAGCAGACCAACGAATATACAGTCCAACAATTATACATTTTGACAAATAAAGTTTGATTGTGCAATATTAAAGTTTTTCTATTAATGTGTTATAGAACATTTGGTCCTATCGGAGCCGGATAAACCAGCGAATTATGGATAAAGTGCGTAAAGTGCAGTGCAGCCTTAAGGCAAGTCAATAAAAAAAAAGTATTGAGCAGCGCAGCCGTGGAGGCTAACATTTTATTCAAAAAATATTGGGCAGTGCAGCCGTAGAGGTAAACATTTATTTGAGAAAAAAAAAAAAATATTGTGCAGTGCAGCCGTAGAGGCAAACATTTTATTTCAAAAATACTGTGCAGTGCAGCCGTAGAGGCAAACATTATACATTGTGCAGTGTGCAGCCGTATAGGCAAACATTTTCTTTAAAAGTATTGTGCAGTGCAGCCGTAGAGCAAACATTTTATTTCAAAAAATATTGTGCAGTGTGCAGCAAACATTTTATTAAAAAAAAAAAAAAACATTATTGAGCAGTGCAGCCGTAGAGGCAAATATTTTATGTCAAAAAACATTGTGCAGTGCGGCCGCAGAGGCAAACATTTTCATTTGAAAAAAAAGTGTAAGCAGTGTTAATTGAGCAGAGCTGACTTGAGAAGTCCACCCAACAGCTTATTCCACCCTCGAACACAAAACCTCCGAAGGGTTGACCTGGGTCTTGTGTTTTCGTTCGGTGGTCTCACGGGCAAAAGCTATGGGCGACGTTGCGCGCAGAGACACATTTCGTTCTTCTCTTTTACGGACGTTCAAATTTGCGAACGGTGGGGATCTGGAGAAGGCGGACGAGCAATTAATCGCCATTAAGTTGGAATCGGCTGTTTCGAATTTCGGCAAACTGGTCACCGAGCATGTGTCCTTAGTGGGAAGTGCCGGGTCAGCGGAAGAGCTGGAGGCCCATGATCTGTACTTGGCGGCAGTGGAGGAGCCTTACCATTTGGCAATGGCCAGTATGCGCACGCACCTTGAAGCGCTTAAAAGGAACTCTGCAAGCAGTACCACTCCAACAACCAACCCCATTCAACTAGTGCAGGAGCGAGGAGCAAAGGCAAGCCTGGCTGCCGTCGCTCATTCAGAGCAAGAACATTCTCCCGAGTGCCAGTCCGACGAATAGCCATCAACATCATACAGAGCGGCACACAACGAGCAACCCTCCAACACACAAAAGAGCAGACCAGAGCAACCAGATATCATTGGGCACGATAATGCATTATTAGCTACAGCGCGCATAGCAGTTTTGAGCAGAGGAGGACAACGACGACAAGCAAGAGCGCTTTTGGACACGGGCAGCCAAATCAACTTAATTACCGACCAACTGGTACGGAAACTTGCCGTCAAAAAGCGAACCTCCTACACATGGACATCAGGCATTGGCGCCAGTACTAACGTGCAGTTATCAGGAATCGTGTCACTAGAGATACGATCCCTCACGGAGCCATCCTTTTCCATTAACTGCACGCTACATACGATAAACAAAATTACCTCTGACCAACCAATAAACAATGTCCAGGAAAGCCAAGTGAAAGAAACCAATGCACTTAGCCTAGCTGACCCCGACTTCAACGAAAGCGCGAGCATAGACATCCTCTTGGGAGCACAAGTCTGGGCCACAGTCATCAAGAGCGAAACCAGGAAGTTTAAATCCGGTCTGACAGCGCAAGACACCCATCTGGGATGGATACTCATAGGTCGGATACATTCATCAGAGCAAATAGCGAGAACGCTGATCGCAGTAACTGGAGCATTTGGCGAGCAAAGTGACATCCTCAAAAATGTCCAGGAAAGCCAAGTGAAAGAAACCAATGCACTTAGCCCAGCTGACCCCGACTTCAACGAAAGCGCGAGCATAGACATCCTCTTAGGAGCACAAGTCTGGGCCACAGTCATCAAGAGTGAAACCAGGAAGTTTAAATCCGGTCTGACAGCGCAAGACACCCATCTGGGATGGATACACTCATCTGCGCAAATATCGAGAACGCTGATCGCAGTAACTGGAGCATATGGCGAGCAAGAGTAATTAAGTGACATCCTCAAAAGATTCTGGGAAATAGAGCAACCAAGCAGAGCAGCGACCATGTCAGCAGATGACCAATGACCGAGGAGAATCTCAGGATCACTCATTGTCGCGACATCACTGGTCGTTATGTCGTAAAGATACCCCTCAGTCCGCGAGCGCAAAACCTGGGCACCACCAGAGCTGCTGCCATGCGAGGATTCACACAACTGGAAAGGAAGCTGAACGCGAACCAGGAGCTAAAGAAAACCTACATCGAGTTCATGCGTGAATACAGCCAGCTGGGACACATGACGCCTTTTACCAGGAGTCCCAAACCCAACGAGACGGTATATCATATACCACATCACTGTGTTACAAGGAAATTCCGAGTAGTTTTTGATGCTTCATGCAAGAGCGACACCGGCTTATCATTGAACGACGTGCAGTTCTCTGGTAGCAAGCTTCAAGATGACTTGTGCGAATCCATCCAGAGCAGTGGAACCTCCAGAGGATATTCTGGCGGGAAGACCAAGAAGAGCAGCTGCGGGAATACTGGCTGACCGTTGTCACTTACGGTATGGCATCAAGCGGGTTCAACGAAGTCAGAGCTATGCACCAATGTTCAGAAGACAACAAGGATGAGTTTCCGAGAGCGCATCAAGCCATCACTCAGAACTTCTACGTTGACGACATGCTCACCGGTGCAGATACACAAGAGCAAGCGATCAGTCTAACCAGAGAAATCATCACATCACTCGAAAGGGGCGATTTCGAGTTGAGCAAATTTATGTCATCCAAGCGCCAAGTGCTAGCCGAATTGTACGAGAGCAGGAGCGAGGAAACCGAGATGCCATTTTCGACAGAGGACGAGGCATCAATTCTGGGCCAAGTCTGGGATTCCAAGAGCGACACAATGATGGTCAAGGTACATCTAGAGGAGTGCAACCCAAAACTCACCAAGCGAGCGGTAGTGAGCACAATAGCTTGGCTTAAATCCCCAGAGCAAACTTGGCCCATCCGAGAGATGAAAATGACCGTGCAGCAAAGGGCAGGAGCATCTTTAGCAGTGAAGCCAGTTTCCGTCGGCGCAGTTCATCATCGACCAATATCGAGCTTGAGCTTGAATGGCATATCACTGCTAGAGCGGAGATCGACATTGCAGGGCATACTCAGGACTACAGCATACATCTTGAGGTTCGTGCGCAAGTGCAGACGAGAGACCACACGAAACAATTTCGGGTCTCTTTCACCCTTGGAGCGAGATGACGCGCTAACATACTGGACAAGACATAGCCAACTTGTTAGCTAGCAACTGGAGCTTCGGTGCTTAATGCGCAAACGTGCAGTGAACAAATCGAGCAGCCTCATCACATTGGCTCCATTCTTAGATTCTGAGGGCGTTTTACGAGTTGGAGGGCGCCTACAGGAATCAGAGCTTCCCTATGACACCATTCACCCCATCATCATTTCGGCAATGAGCAGACTGGGCGAACCCTTGATGCAAGAAGCGCATCACCGAACGCTACATGGGGGGGTGCAACAATGTATCCAATATCTCAGGCAGATATACTGGATACCATCGCTAAGAAGAGCATTGAGATCGTCGATCTCGAGGTGCAAGATATGCTTCCGCCAGAAGCAGACAGTAGCGGAGCAGCTCATGGGCAACCTACCCAAGGATCGTGTGCGCCCAGCCAGAGCTTTTAGACACAGCGGAGTCGACTACGCGGGCCCAGTACAGATCAAGGCCAGAGCGGGTAGATCGAAAATAATTGAGAAGGGATACATAGCAGTATTCGTGTGCATGGTGACCAGAGCGATTCATCTAGAGCTGGTAAGCAGTCTCACGACAGAGGCATTCTTGGCATCCTTTCGGCGATTTACTGGGCGACGAGGGGCATGCTCGGTACTGTGGAGCGACAACGCCACAACATTTGTCGGTGCTGACAAGGAGCTACGGAGATCCCTCGAGCAGTGGAAGAGCAAGTTACCAGTTGAGCAAATCAACGCGCTAGGAACTGAATGGAAGTTCATCATACCTGGAGCACCCCATACTGGAGGGATTTGGGAGGCTGGTGTCAAGGCGACAAAATACCACCTACGGAGAGTAATGGGAAGACACATATTCACCTTCGAGACCTTGGCCACCACTCTAGTGCAAATCGAGGCCTGTCTGAACTCCAGACCACTGACAGCATTATCCGATGACCCAGAGGACTTGCGAGCGCTTACCCCAGGGCATCTATTGATTGGGGAAGCAATCGTCCAGCCGCTAGCGACGGATGTGAGCGAAGTACCCCAGAACCGATTAAAACTGTGGAATATAATCAACCAGATGCAACAGCATTTCTGGAAGCGTTGGAGCAGTGAATACGTCAACAATCTTCAGCAGCGGTTAAAATGGCACGAGCAGCGCGAGAACTTGAAGGAGGGTGACCATGTCCTGATAAAACAAGAAAATATGCCACCTACCTTATGGCTACTAGGGAGAGTCACTGCAGTGCATCGAGGCAGAGACAACTTAGTCAGAAGCGCAGAGATCAAAACGGAGCATTCCACTTTGCTTCGTCCAGTGCAGAAATTGTGCGTTCTTCCGATGGAAGAACCATCGAACACCAATTGAAGAGAGCCTTCAATTGGGGGGGGGGGGATGTTCAAAACCAGAACAACTGGCAAGAAATGCCACGTACATAAGCATCGCAACCCCCAAGCAATCGTTCGCCAACAGCAACAACGATGATAAAATCCCACGGTCTGGCTAGCGGTTGTTGCGACCGAGAAACAGCGCACAAGAGCAAGCAATCGTTCGCCAACAGCAGCAACAGCGATGAGGAATGCCATCGCCTGTCTAACGGTGGTTGCGACCGAGAAACAGCGCACAAGAGCAAGCAATCGTTCGCCAACAGCAGCAACAGCGATGAGGAATGCCATCGCCTGGCTAACGGTTGTTGCGACCGAGAAACAGCGCAGAGGAGCGAGCAATCGTTTGCAATGGCAGCAATAACGATGGGAAAATGCTATCGCCTGGATAACGGAACGAGAAACAGCAAACATACGACGACAAGGGCAACAGCGACGGTGAACAACAGCTGCGGTAGCGGTTGCTGCGACACTTCGAGGGAGATGCGCTACTCACGAATACTCACTTCAAATCCAGGAGCCAGCGTGAGCAGACCAACGAATATACAGTCCAACAATTATACATCTATGAAAAAAGTGTTGAAAAAAATTTTATTTTTGTACCAATTTTGTCACATTTTTGCGATTTTTAACTTTCTCTTACAAAGAGAAAGATATTGATTTCGTGAAAATTTTCGACCTCGAGATTTTGATTGATTCTAACATTACGATGATAGCGGAGCCTAAAAAAGTGGTTTTTGGAATTCCGTCCGTCGGTCCGTCGGTCCGTCGGTCCGTCTGTCCGTGACGGTCTCCCCAGCCTAAACGGCTTGACCGATTTTCTTCAAACTTCGTATCCAAGCTTGTTTTGGTCATAATTCTAGGCCATTTTTTTTGTTTGCTTTTAGCCATGTTAAAACTGGTACCTGCCATATAAAAATTACACATAACCTCAATTTTCTCGAAAACGGCTCTAACGATTTTGATTAAACTTTTTATATACTATAGCCATATAGTTCCAACAAAACTGCATACCCAGTTTTTTCGAGAAAATCCATATAACGGATTTTGTCATTTAGGCCATATAAAGAAAATTGTTAATATCTCGCAAACTATTGTGTCAAATTGAATGAAATTTAATACATATACTACTATTACAGCTTGAAGCAATTCCACATAATTAGTTTTAGTCCAACTATTACTAAACGGAATTTTCAGTTTTGGCCAAAAACGGAAAATCATTATTTTTCACATTGACATCGATTCCTTCAAATTTTGGAGTAAAAATTCGTATAAATACATTTCGACATTATTTATATCATTTTAGCATCAATAATCAAAATGCTTATGATTAGATCTAACGCCCAACTTGCTGTGAAAGAGAAAGTTGCGTACGACCCAGTCGTGCACCCACCACTCGTTTTTGTTATTTTCAAAGTTTATAGAAATTTTTTGTATACCATTTTAAAGAGTAACGCCTAATACACGTTTTAACCAAATTTCATTCAATTCGTGATAGTACTTTTTACGTTATTAGGTTCCGAATGAAGAATTGATTTAATACCCCTTACACCACCCCCCGCTGACAAATGCACCATGTCATTTTAAAGAACGGTTTCCAATCTATCAATTTGCCAAATTTCATTCAAATCTATTAAGCGGTTTACGAATTATAAGGATTTGAAAAAAAAAAAATTTCAGAATTTCTATGAAAAAAGTGTTGAAAAAAATTTTATTTTTGTACCAATTTTGTCACATTTTTGCGATGTTTTTTGTTATTTTCAAAGTTTATAGAAATTTTTTGTATACCATTTTAAAGAGTAACGCCTAATACACGTTTTAACCAAATTTCATTCAATTCGTGATAGTACTTTTTACGTTATTAGGTTCCGAATGAAGAATTGATTTAATACCCCTTACACCACCCCCCGCTGACAAATGCACCATGTCATTTTAAAGAACGGTTTCCAATCTATCAATTTGCCAAATTTCATTCAAATCTAAAGTGTTGAAAAAAATTTTATTTTTGTACCAATTTTGTCACATTTTTGCGATTTTTTTTGTTATTTTCAAAGTTTATAGAAATTTTTTGTATACCATTTTAAAGAGTAACGCCTAATACACGTTTTAACCAAATTTCATTCAATTCGTGATAGTACTTTTTACGTTATTAGGTTCCGAATGAAGAATCGATTTAATACCCCTTACACCACCCCCCGCTGACAAATGCACCATGTCATTTTAAAGAACGGTTTCCAACCTATCAATTTGCCAAATTTCATTCAAATCCATTAAGCGGTTTACGAATTATAAGGATTTGAAAAAAAAAAATTTCAGAATTTCTATGAAAAAAGTGTTGAAAAAATTTTTATTTTTGTACCAATTTTGTCACATTTTTGCGATTTTTTTTGTTATTTTCAAAGTTTATAGAAATTTTTTGTATACCATTTTAAAGAGTAACGCCTAATACACGTTTTAACCAAATTTCATTCAATTCGTGATAGTACTTTTTACGTTATTAGGTTTCGAATGAAGAATTGATTTAATACCCCTTACACCACCCCCCGCTGACAAATGCACCATGTCATTTTAAAGAACGGTTTCCAATCTATCAATTTGCCAAATTTCATTCAAATCTATTAAGCGGTTTACGAATTATAAGGATTTGAAAAAAAAAAAATTCAGAATTTCTATGAAAAAAGTGTTGAAAAAAATTGTATTTTTGTACCAATTTTGTCACATTTTTGCGATTTTTTTTGTTATTTTCAAAGTTTATAGAAATTTTTTGTATACCATTTTAAAGAGTAACGCCTAATACACGTTTTAACCAAATTTCATTCAATTCGTGATAGTACTTTTTACGTTATTAGGTTCCGAATGAAGAATTGATTTAATACCCCTTACACCACCCCCCGCTGACAAATGCACCATGTCATTTTAAAGAACGGTTTCCAATCTATCAATTTGCCAAATTTCATTCAAATCTATTAAGCGGTTTACGAACTATAAGGATTTGAAAAAAAAAAAATTTCAGAATTTCTATGAAAAAAGTGTTGAAAAAAATTTTATTTTTGTACCAATTTTGTCACATTTTTGCGATTTTTTTTGTTATTTTCAAAGTTTATAGAAATTTTTTGTATACCATTTTAAAGAGTAACGCCTAATACACGTTTTAAACCAAATTTCATTCAATTCGTGATAGTACTTTTTACGTTATTAGGTTCCGAATGAAGAATTGATTTAATACCCCTTACCACCACCCCCCGCTGACAAATGCGCCATGTCATTTTAAAGAACGGTTTCCAATCTATCAATTTGCCAAATTTCATTCAAATCTATTAAGCGGTTTACGAATTATAAGGATTTGAAAAAAAAAAATTTCAGAATTTCTATGAAAAAAGTGTTGAAAAAAATTTTATTTTTTGTACCAATTTTGTCACATTTTTGCGATTTTTTTTGTTATTTTCAAAGTTTATAGAAATTTTTTGTATACCATTTTAAAGAGTAACGCCTAATACACGTTTTAACCAAATTTTCATTCAATTCGTGATAGTACTTTTTACGTTATAGGTTCCGAATGAAGAATTGATTTAATACCCCTTACCACCACCCCCCGCTGACAAATGCACCATGTCATTTTAAAGAACGGTTTCCAATCTATCAATTTGCCAAATTTCATTCAAATCTATTAAGCGGTTTACGAATTATAAGGATTTGAAAAAAAAATTTCAGAATTTCTATGAAAAAAGTGTTGAAAAAAATTTTATTTTTGTACCAATTTTGTCACATTTTTGCGATGTTTTTTGTTATTTTCAAAGTTTATAGAAATTTTTTGTATACCATTTTAAAGAGTAACGCCTAATACACGTTTTAACCAAATTTTATTCAATTCGTGATAGTACTTTTTACGTTATTAGGTTCCGAATGAAGAATCGATTTAATACCCCTTACACCACCCCCCGCTGACAAATGCACCATGTCATTTTAAAGAACGGTTTCCAATCTATCAATTTGCCAAATTTCATTCAAATCTATTAAGCGGTTTACGAATTATAAGGATTTGAAAAAAAAAAATTTCAGAATTTCTATGAAAAAAGTGTTGAAAAAAATTTTATTTTTGTACCAATTTTGTCACATTTTTGCGATTTTTTTTGTTATTTTCAAAGTTTATAGAAATTTTTTGTATACCATTTTAAAGAGTAACGCCTAATACACTTTTTTAAACCAAATTTCATTCAATTCGTGATAGTACTTTTTACGTTATTAGGTTCCGAATGAAGAATTGATTTAATACCCCTTACACCACCCCCCGCTGACAAATGCACCATGTCATTTTAAAGAACGGTTTCCAATCTATCAATTTGCCAAATTTCATTCAAATCTATTTAGCGGTTTACGAATTATAAGGATTTGAAAAAAAAAATTCAGAATTTCTATGAAAAAAGTGTTGAAAAAAATTTTATTTTTGTACCAATTTTGTCACATTTTGGCGATTTTTTTTGTTATTTTCAAAGTTTATAGAAATTTTTTGTATACCATTTTTAAGAGTAACGCCTAATACACGTTTTAACCAAATTTCATTCAATTCGTGATAGTACTTTTTACGTTATTAGGTTCCGAATGAAGAATTGATTTAATACCCCTTACACCACCCCCCGCTGACAAATGCACCATGTCATTTTAAAGAACGGTTTCCAATCTATCAATTTGCCAAATTTCATTCAAATCTATTAAGCGGTTTACGAATTATAAGGATTTGAAAAAAAAAAATTTCAGAATTTCTATGAAAAAAGTGTTGAAAAAAATTTTATTTTTGTACCAATTTTGTCACATTTTTTGCGATGTTTTTTGTTATTTTCAAAGTTTATAGAAATTTTTTGTATACCATTTTAAAGAGTAACGCCTAATACACGTTTTAACCAAATTTCATTCAATTCGTGATAGTACTTTTTACGTTATTAGGTTCCGAATGAAGAATTGATTTAATACCCCTTACACCACCCCCCGCTGACAAATTGCACCATGTCATTTTAAAGAACGGTTTCCAATCTATCAATTTGCCAAATTTCATTCAAATCTATTAAGCGGTTTACGAATTATAAGGATTTGAAAAAAAAAAAATTTCAGAATTTCTATGAAAAAAGTGTTGAAAAAAATTTTATTTTTGTACCAATTTTGTCACATTTTTGCGATGTTTTTTGTTATTTTCAAAGTTTTATAGAAATTTTTTGTATACCATTTTAAAGAGTAACGCCTAATACACGTTTTAACCAAATTTCATTCAATTCGTGATAGTACTTTTTACGTTATTAGGTTCCGAATGAAGAATTGAATTAATACCCCTTACACCACCCCCCGCTGACAAATGCACCATGTCATTTTAAAGAACGGTTTCCAATCTATCAATTTGCCAAATTTCATTCAAATCTATTAAGCGGTTTACGAATTATAAGGATTTGAAAAAAAAAAATTTCAGAATTTCTATGAAAAAAGTGTTGAAAAAAATTTTATTTTTGTACCAATTTTGTCACATTTTTTGCGATTTTTTTTGTTATTTTCAAAGTTTATAGAAATTTTTTGTATACCATTTTAAAGAGTAACGCCTAATACACGTTTTAACCAAATTTCATTCAATTCGTGATAGTACTTTTTACGTTATTAGGTTCCGAATGAAGAATCGATTTAATACCCCTTACACCACCCCCCGCTGACAAATGCACCATGTCATTTTAAAGAACGGTTTCCAACCTATCAATTTGCCAAATTTAATTCAATCTATTAAGCGGTTTACGAATTATAAGGATTTGAAAAAAAAAAAAATTTCAGAATTTCTATGAAAAAAGTGTTGAAAAAAATTTTATTTTTGTACCAATTTTGTCACATTTTTGCGATTTTTTTTGTTATTTTCAAAGTTTATAGAAATTTTTTGTATACCATTTTAAAGAGTAACGCCTAATACACGTTTTAACCAAATTTCATTCAATTCGTGATAGTACTTTTTACGTTATTAGGTTCCGAATGAAGAATTGATTTAATACCCCTTACACCACCCCCCGCTGACAAATGCACCATGTCATTTTAAAGAACGGTTTCCAATCTATCAATTTGCCAAATTTCATTCAAATCTATTAAGCGGTTTACGAATTATAAGGATTTGAAAAAAAAAAATTTCAGAATTTCTATGAAAAAAGTGTTGAAAAAAAATTTATTTTTGTACCAATTTTGTCACATTTTTGCGATTTTTTTTGTTATTTTCAAAGTTTATAGAAATTTTTTGTATACCATTTTAAAGAGTAACGCCTAATACACGTTTTAACCAAATTTCATTCAATTCGTGATAGTACTTTTTACGTTATTAGGTTCCGAATGAAGAATCGATTTAAATACCCCTTACACCACCCCCGCTGACAAATGCACCATGTCATTTTAAAGAACGGTTTCCAATCTATCAATTTGCCAAATTTCATTCAAATCTATTAAGCGGTTTACGAATTATAAGGATTTGAAAAAAAAAAAAAAATTCAGAATTTCTATGAAAAAAGTGTTGAAAAAAATTTTATTTTTGTACCAATTTTGTCACATTTTTGCGATTTTTTTTGTTATTTTCAAAGTTTATAGAAATTTTTTGTATACCATTTTAAAGAGTAACGCCTAATACACGTTTTAACCAAATTTCATTCAATTCGTGATAGTACTTTTTACGTTATTAGGTTCCGAATGAAGAATTGATTTAATACCCCTTACACCACCCCCCGCTGACAAATGCACCATGTCATTTTAAAGAACGGTTTCCAATCTATCAATTGCCAAATTTCATTCAAATCTATTAAGCGGTTTACGAATTATAAGGATTTGAAAAAAAAAAAATTTCAGAATTTCTATGAAAAAAAGTGTTGAAAAAAATTTTATTTTGTACCAATTTTGTCACATTTTTGCGATTTTTTTTGTTATTTTGAAAGTTTATAGAAATTTTTTGTATACCATTTTAAAGAGTAACGCCTAATACACGTTTTAACCAAATTTCATTCAATTCGTGATAGTACTTTTTACGTTATTAGGTTCCGAATGAAGAATTGATTTAATACCCCTTACACCACCCCCCGCTGACAAATGCACCATGTCATTTTAAAGAACGGTTTCCAATCTATCAATTTGCCAAATTTCATTCAAATCTATTAAGCGGTTTACGAATTATAAGGATTTGAAAAAAAAAAAATTCAGAATTTCTATGAAAAAAGTGTTGAAAAAAATTTAATTTTTGTACCAATTTTGTCACATTTTTGCGATTTTTTTTGTTATTTTCAAAGTTTATAGAAATTTTTTGTATACCATTTTAAAGAGTAACGCCTAATACACGTTTTAACCAAATTTTATTCAATTCGTGATAGTACTTTTTACGTTATTAGGTTCCGAATGAAGAATCGATTTAATACCCCTTACACCACCCCCCCGCTGACAAATGCACCATGTCATTTTAAAGAACGGTTTCCAATCTATCAATTTGCCAAATTTCATTCAAATCTATTAAGCGGTTTACGAATTATAAGGATTTGAAAAAAAAAAAAATTCAGAATTTCTATGAAAAAAGTGTTGAAAAAAATTTTATTTTTTGTACCAATTTTGTCACATTTTTGCGATTTTTTTTTGTATTTTCAAAGTTTATAGAAATTTTTTGTATACCATTTTAAAGAGTAACGCCTAATACACGTTTTAACCAAATTTCATTCAATTCGTGATAGTACTTTTTACGTTATTAGGTTCCGAATGAAGAATTGATTTAATACCCCTTACACCACCCCCCGCTGACAAATGCACCATGTCATTTTAAAAAACGGTTTTCCAATCTATCAATTTGCCAAATTTCATTCAAATCTATTAAGCGGTTTACGAATTATAAGGATTTGAAAAAAACGAGTGGTGGGTGCACGACTGGGTCGTACGCAACTTTCTCTTTCACAGCAAGTTGGGCGTTAGATCTAATCATAAGCATTTTGATTATTGATGCTAAAATGATATAAATAATGTCGAAATGTATATATACGAATTTTTACTCCAAAATTTGAAGGAATCGATGTCAATGTGAAAAATAATGATTTTCCGTTTTTGGCCAAAACTGAAAATTCCGTTTAGTAATAGTTGGGCTAAAACTAATTATGTGGAATTGCTTCAAGCTATAATAGTAGTATATGTATTAAATTTCATTCAATTTGACACAATAGTTTGCGAGATATTAACAATTTTCTTTATATGGCCTAAATGACAAAATCCGTTATATGGATTTTCTCGAAAAAAATGGGTATGCAGTTTTGTTGAAACTAATATGGTTATAGTATATATAAAGTTTAATCAAAATCGTTAGAGCCGTTTTCCGAGAAAAATTGAGGTTATGTGTAATTTTTATATGGCAGGTACCAGTTTAACATGGCTAAAAGCAAACAAAAAAAAATGGCCTAGAATTATGACCAAACCAAGCTTGGATACGAAGTTTGAAGAAAATCGGTCAAGCCGTTTAGGCTGGGGAGAGCGTCACGGACAGACGGACCGACGGACCGACGGACCGACGGACGGAATTCCAAAAACCACTTTTTTAGGCTCCGCTATCATCGTAATGTTAGAATCAATCAAAATCTCGAGGTCGAAAATTTTCACGAAAACAATATCTTTCTCTTTGTAAGAGATAGTTAAAAATTCAGAATTTCTATGAAAAAAGTGTTGAAAAAAATTTTATTTTTGTACCATTTACATGTACATTTTACCATACCATGTACATTTTTGCGATTTTTTTTGTTATTTTCAAAGTTTATAGAAATTTTTTGTATACCATTTTAAAGAGTAACGCCTAATACACGTTTTAACCAAATTTCATTCAATTCGTAATAGTACTTTTTACGTTATTAGGTTCCGAATGAAGAATTGATTTAATACCCCTTACACCACCCCCCGCTGACAAAATGCACCATGTCATTTTAAAGACGGTTTCCAATCTATCAATTTGCCAAATTTCATTCAAATCTATTAAGCGGTTTACGAATTATAAGGATTTGAAAAAAAAAAAAAATTCAGAATTTCTATGAAAAAAGTGTTGAAAAAAATTGTATATTTGTACCAATTTTGTCACATTTTTGCGATTTTTTTTGTTATTTTCAAAGTTTATAGAAATTTTTTTGTATAACCATTTTAAAGAGTAAACGCTAAATACACGTTTTAACCAATTTCATTCAATTCGTGATAGTACTTTTTTACGTTATTAGGTTCCGAATGAAGAATTGATTTAATACCCCTTACACCACCCCCGCTGCACCATGCACCATGTCATTTTAAAGAACGGTTTCCAATCTATCAATTTGCCAAATTTCATTCAAATCTATTAAGCGGTTTACGAATTATAAGGATTTGAAAAAAAAAAATTTCAGAATTTTTATGAAAAAAGTGTTGAAAAAAATTTTATTTTTGTACCAATTTTGTCACATTTTTGCGATTTTTTTTGTTATTTTTCAAAGTTTATAGAAATTTTTTGTATACCATTTTAAAGAGTAACGCCTAATACACGTTTTAACCAAATTTCATTCAATTCGTGATAGTACTTTTTACGTTATTAGGTTCCGAATGAAGAATTGATTTAATACCCTTACACCCACCCCCCGCTGACAAATGCACCATGTCCATTTTAAGAACGGTTTCCAATCTATCAATTTGCCAAATTTCATTCAAATCTATTAAGCGGTTTACGAATTATAAGGATTGAAAAAAAAAAAATTTCAGAATTTCTATGAAAAAAGTGTGAAAAAAATTTTATTTTTGTACCAATTTTGTCACATTTTTGCGATTTTTTTGTTATTTCAAAGTTTATAGAAATTTTTTGTATACCATTTTAAAGAGTAACGCCTAATACACGTTTTAACCAAATTTTATTCAATTCGTGATAGTACTTTTACGTTATTAGGTTCCGAATGAAGAATCGATTTAATACCCCTTACACCACCCCCCGCTGACAAATGCACCATGTCATTTTAAAGAACGGTTTCCAATCTATCAATTGCCAAATTTCATTCAAATCTATTAAGCGGTTTACGAATTATAAGGATTTGAAAAAAAAAAATTTCAGAATTTCTATGAAAAAAGTGTTGAAAAAAATTTTATTTTTGTACCAATTTTGTCACATATTTTTGCGAATTTTTTGTTATTTTCAAAGTTTATAGAAATTTTTTGTATACCATTTTAAAGAGTAACGCCTAATACACGTTTTAACCAATTTCATTCAATTCGTGATAGTACTTTTACGTTATTAGGTTCCGATGAAGAATTGATTTAATACCCCTTACACCACCCCCCGCTGACAAATGCACCATGTCATTTTAAAGAACGGTTTCCAATCTATCAATTTGCCAAATTTCATTCAAATCTATTAAGCGGTTTACGAATTATAAGGATTTGAAAAAAAAAATTTCAGAATTTCTATGAAAAAAGTGTTGAAAAAAATTTTATTTTTGTACCAATTTTGTCTGATTTTTGCGATTTTTTTTGTTATTTTCAAAGTTTATAGAAATTTTTGTATACCATTTTAAAGAGTAACGCCTAATACACGTTTTATAACCAAATTTTATTCAATTCGTGATAGTACTTTTTACGTTATTAGGTTCCGAATGAAGAATCCGATTTAATACCCCCTTACACCACCCCCCGCTGACAAATGCACCATGTCATTTTAAAGAACGGTTTCCAATCTATCAATTGCCAAATTTCATTCAAATCTATTAAGCGGTTTAACGAATTATAAGGATTTGAAAAAAAAAAAAATTTCAGAATTTCTATGAAAAAAGTGTTGAAAAAAATTTTATTTTTGTACCAATTTGTCACATTTTTGCGATTTTTTTTGTTATTTTCAAAGTTTATAGAAATTTTTTGTATACCATTTTAAAGAGTAACGCCTAATACACGTTTATAACCAAATTTCATTCAATTCGTGATAGTACTTTTTACGTTATTAGGTTCCGAATGAAGAATTGATTTAATACCCCTTACACCACACCCCCGCTGACAAATGCACCATGTCATTTTAAGAACGGTTTCCAATCTATCAATTGCCAAATTTCATTCAAATCTATTAAGCGGTTTACGAATTATAAGGATTTGAAAAAAAAAAAATTCAGAATTTCTATGAAAAAAAGTGTTTGAAAAAAATTTTATTTTTGTACCAATTTTGTCACATTTTGCGATTTTTTTTGTTATTTTCAAAGTTTATAGAAATTTTTTGTATACCATTTTTAAGAGTAACGCTTAATACACGTTTTTAAACCAAATTTCATTCAATTCGTGATAGTAACTTTTTACGTTATTAGGTTCCGAATGAAGAATTGATTTAATACCCCTTACACCACCCCCCGCTGACAAATGCACCATGTCATTTTAAAGAACGGTTTCCAATCTATCAATTTGCCAAATTTCATTCAAATCTATTAAGCGGTTTACGAATTATAAGGATTTGAAAAAAAAAATTTCAGAATTTCTATGAAAAAAGTGTTGAAAAAAATTTTATTTTTGTACCAATTTTGTCACATTTTTGCGATTTTTTTTGTTATTTTCAAAGTTTATAGAAATTTTTTGTATACCATTTTAAAGAGTAACGCCTAATACACGTTTTAAACCAAATTTCAATTCAATTCGTGATAGTACTTTTTACGTTATTAGGTTCCGAATGAAGAATCGATTTAATACCCCTTACACCACCCCCCGCTGACAAATGCACCATGTCATTTTAAAGAACGGTTTCCAATCTATCAATTTGCCAAATTTCATTCAAATCTATTAAGCGGTTTCGAATTATAAGGATTTGAAAAAAAAAAATTTCAGAATTTCTATGAAAAAAGTGTTGAAAAAATTTTATTTTTGTACCAATTTTGTCACATTTTTGCGATTTTTTTTGTTATTTTCAAAGTTTATAGAAATTTTTTGTATACCATTTTAAAGAGTAACGCCTAATACACGTTTTAACCAAATTTCATTCAATTCGTGATAGTACTTTTTTACGTTATTAGGTTCCGAATGAAAAATTGATTTAATACCCCTTACACACCCCCCGCTGACAAATGCACCATGTCATTTTAAAGAACGGTTTCCAATCTATCAATTTGCCAAATTTCATTCAAATCTATTTAAGCGGTTTACGAATTATAAGGATTTGAAAAAAAAAAAAAATCAGAATTTCTATGAAAAAAGTGTTGAAAAAAATTTTATTTTTGTACCAATTTTGTCACATTTTTGCGATTTTTTTGTTATTTTCAAAGTTTATAGAAATTTTTTGTATACCATTTTAAAGAGTAACGCCTAATACACGTTTTAACCAAATTTTCATTCAATTCGTGATAGTACTTTTTACGTTATTAGGTTCCGAATGAAGAATCGATTTAATACCCCTTACACCACCCCCCGCTTACAAATGCACCATGTCATTTTAAAGAACGGTTTCCAACCTATCAATTTGCCAAATTTCATTCAAATCTATTAAGCGGTTTACGAATTATAAGGATTTGAAAAAAAAAAAATTTCAGAATTTCTATGAAAAAAGTGTTGAAAAAAATTTTATTTTTGTACCAATTTTGTCACATTTTGCGATTTTTTTTGTTATTTTCAAAGTTTATAGAAATTTTTTGTATACCATTTTAAAGAGTAACGCCTAATACACGTTTTAACCAAATTTCATTCAATTCGTGATAGTACTTTTTACGTTATTAGGTTCCGAATGAAGAATTGATTTAATACCCCTTACACCACCCCCCGCTGACAAATGCACCATGTCATTTTAAAGAACGTTTCCAATCTATCAATTTGCCAAAATTTCATTCAAATCTATTAAGCGGTTTACGAATTATAAGGATTTGAAAAAAAAACAAATTTCAGAATTTCTATGAAAAAAGTGTTGAAAAAAATTTTATTTTTGTACCAATTTCGTCACATTTTTGCGATTTTTTTTGTTATTTCAAAGTTTATAGAAATTTTTTGTATACCATTTTAAAGAGTAACGCCTAATACACGTTTTAAAAACCAAATTTCATTCAATTCGTGATAGTACTTTTACGTTATTAGGTTCCGAATGAAGAATCGATTTAATACCCCTTACACCACCCCCCGCTGACAAATGCACCATGTCATTTTAAAGAACGGTTTCCAACCTATCAATTTGCCAAATTTCATTCAAATCTATTAATCGGTTTACGAATTATAAGGATTTGAAAAAAAAAATTTCAGATTTCTATGAAAAAAGTGTTGAAAAAAATTTTATTTTTGTACCAATTTTGTCACATTTTTGCGATTTTTTTTTGTTATTTTCAAAGTTTATAGAAATTTTTTGTATACCATTTTAAAGAGTAACGCCTAATACACGTTTTAACCAAATTTCATTCAATTCGTGATAGTACTTTTTACGTTATTAGGTTCCGAATGAAGAATTGATTTAATACCCCTTACACCACCCCCCGCTGACAAATGCACCATGTCATTTTAAAGAACGGTTTCCAATCTATCAATTTGCCAAATTTCATTCAAATCTATTAAGCGGTTTACGAATTATAAGGATTTGAAAAAAAAAAAAATTCAGAATTTCTATGAAAAAAGTGTTGAAAAAAATTTTATTTTTGTACCAATTTTGTCACATTTTTGCGATTTTTTTTGTTATTTTCAAAGTTATAGAAATTTTTTGTATACCATTTTAAAGAGTAACGCCTAATACACGTTTTAACCAAATTTCATTCAATTCGTGATAGTACTTTTTACGTTATTAGGTTCCGAATGAAGAATTGTATTGAATACCCCTTACACCTACACCACCCCCGCTGACAAATGCACCATGTCATTTTAAGAACGGTTTCCAATCTATCAATTTGCCAAATTTCATTCAAATCTATTAAGCGGTTACGAATTATAAGGATTTGAAAAAAAAAAATTTCAGAATTTCTATGAAAAAAGTGTTGAAAAAAATTTTATTTTTGTACCAATTTTGTCACATTTTGCGATTTTTTGTTATTTTCAAAGTTTATAGAAATTTTTTGTATACCATTTTAAAGAGTAACGCCTAATACACGTTTTAACCAAATTTCATTCAATTCGTGATAGTACTTTTTACGTTATTAGGTTCCGAATAAGAATTGATATAATACCCCTTACCACCACCCCCGCTGACAAATGCACCATGTCATTTTAAAGAACGGTTTCCAATCTATCAATTGCCAAATTTCATTCAAATCTATTAAGCGGTTTACGAATTATAAGGATTTGAAAAAAAAAAATTTCAGAAATTCTATGAAAAAAAGTGTTGAAAAAAATTTTATTTTTGTACCAATTTTGTCACATTTTTGCGATTTTTTTTGTTATTTTCAAAGTTTATAGAAATTTTTTGTATACCATTTTAAAGAGTAACGCCTAATACACGTTTTAACCAAATTTTATTCAATTCGTGATAATACTTTTTACGTTATTAGGTTCCGAATGAAGAATCGATTTAATACCCCTTACACCACCCCCCGCTGACAAATGCACCATGTCATTTTAAAGAACGGTTTCCAATCTATCAATTTGCCAAATTTCATTCAAATCTATTAAGCGGTTTACGAATTATAAGGATTTGAAAAAAAAAAAAATTTCAGAATTTCTATAAAAAAAGTGTTGAAAAAAATTTTATTTTTGTACCAATTTTGTCACATTTTTGCGATTTTTTTGTTATATTCAAAGTTTATAGAAATTTTTGTATACCATTTTAAAGAGTAACGCCTAATACACGTTTTAACCAAATTTCATTCAATTCGTGATAGTACTTTTTACGTTATTAGGTTCCGAATGAAGAATTGATTTAATACCCCTTACACCACCCCCCGCTGACAAATGCACCCTGTCATTTTAAAGAACGGTTTCCAATCTATCAATTTGCCAAATTTCATTCATATCTATTAAGCGGTTTACGATCTATAAGGATTTGAAAAAAAAATATTCAGAATTTCTATGAAAAAAGTGTTGAAAAAAATTTTATTTTTGTACCAATTTTGTCACATTTTGCGATTTTTTTGTTATTTCAAAGTTTATAGAAATTTTTTGTATACCATTTTTAAGAGTAACGCCTAATACACGTTTTAACCAAATTTCATTCAATTCGTGATAGTACTTTTACGTTATTAGGTTCCGAATGAAGATTGATTTAATACCCCTTACACCACCCCCCGCTGGACAAATGCACCATGTCATTTTAAAGAACGGTTTCCAATCTATCAATTTGCAAAATTTCATTCAAATCTATTAAGCGGTTACGAATTATAAGGATTTGAAAAAAAAAAATTTCAGAATTTCTATGAAAAAAGTGTTGAAAGAAATTTTATTTTGTGTACCAATTTTGTCACATTTTGCGATGTTTTTTGTTATTTTCAAAGTTTATAGAAATTTTTTGTATACCATTTTAAAGAGTAACGCCTAATACACGTTTTACCAAATTTCATTCAATTCGTGATAGTACTTTTTACGTTATTAAGGTTCCGAATGAAGAATTGATTTAATACCCCTTACACCACCCCCCGCTGACAAATGCACCATGTCATTTTAAATAACGGTTTCCAATCTATCAATTTGCCAAATTTCATTCAAATCTATTAAGCGGTTTACGAATTATAAGGATTTGAAAAAAAAAAATTTTCAGAATTTTCTATGAAAAAAGTGTTGAAAAAAATTTTATTTTTGTACCAATTTTGTCACATTTTGCGATGTTTTTTGTTATTTCAAAGTTTATAGAAATTTTTTGTATACCATTTTAAAGAGTAACGCCTAATACACGTTTATAACCAAATTTCATCAATTCGTGATAGTACTTTTTACGTTATTAGGTTCCGAATGAAGAATTGATTTATACCCCTTACACCACCCCCCGCTGACAAATGCCACCATGTCATTTTAAAGAACGGTTTCCAATCTATCAATTTGC
>OW052186.1:6298293-6344799 GCA_932526625.1 Rhingia campestris | reverse complement strand
GGAACCTAATAACGTAGAAAGTACTATCACGAATTGAATGAAATTTGGTTAAAACGTGTATTAGGCGTTACTCTTTAAAATGGTATACAAAAAATTTCTATAAACTTTTAAAATAACAAAAAAAATCGCAAAAATGTGACAAAACTGGTACTAAAATAAAAATTTTTTCAACACTTTTTCCATAGAAATTCTGAAATTAGGCGTTACTCTTTAAAATGGTATACAAAAAATTCCTATAAACTTTGAAAATAACAAAAAAAATCGCAAAAATGTGACAAAATTGGTACTAAAATAAAAATTTGTTCAACACTTTTTTCATAGAAATTCTGAATTTTTTTTTTCCAAACCTTATAATTCGTAAACCGCTTAATAGATTTGAATGAAATTTGGCAAATTGATAGATTGGAAACCGTTCTTTAAAATGACATGGTGCATTTGTCAGCGGGGGGTGGTGTATTCAATGGTCAATTCTTCATTCAGAACCTAATAACGTAAACAGTACTATCACGAATTGAATGAAATTTGGTTAAAACGTGTATTAGGCGTTACTCTTTAAAATTGTATACAAAAAATTTCTATAAACTTTGAAAATAACAAAAAAAATCGCAAAAATGTGACAAAATTGGTACTAAAATAAAATATGTTTCAACACTTTTTCCATAGAAATAATGAATTTTTTTTTTCAAATCCTTATAATTCGTAAACCGCTTAATAGATTTGTATGAAATTTGGCAAATTGATAGATTGGAAACCGTTCTTTAAAATGACATGGTGCATTTGTCTGCGGGGGGTGGTGTAAGGGGTATTAACTCAATTCTTCATTCGGAACCTAATAACGTAAAAAGTACTATCACGAATTGAATGAAATTTGGTTAAAACGTGTATTAGGCGTTACTCTTTAAAATAGTATACAAAAAATTCCTATAAACTTTGAAAATAACAAAAAAAATAGCAAAAATGTGAAAAAATTGGTACTAAAATAAAAATTTGTTCAACACTTTTTTCATAGAAATTCTGAAATTTTTTTTTTTCAAAACCTTATAATTCGTAAACCGCTTAATAGATTTGAATGAAATTTGGCAAATTGATAGATTGGAAACCGTTCTTTAAAATGACATGGTGCATTTGTCAGCGGGGGGTGGTGTATTCAATGGTCAATTCTTCATTCGGAACCTAATAACGTAAAAAGTACTATCACGAATTGAATGAAATTTGGTTAAAACGTGTATTAGGCGTTACTCTTTAAAATGGTATACAAAAAATTTCTATAAGCTTTGAAAATAACAAAAAAAAAATCGTTAAAATGTGACAAAATAAATTTTTTTCAACACTTTTTCCATAGAAATTCTGAAATTTTTTTTTTTTTTCAAATCCTTATAATTCGTAAACCGCTTAATAGATTTGAATGAAATTTGGCAAATTGATAGATTGGAAACCGTTCTTTAAAATGACATGGTGCATTTGTCAGCGGGGGGTGGTGTAAGGGGTATTGACTCAATTCTTCATTCGGAACCTAATAACGTAAAAAGTACTATCACGAATTGAAGGAAATTTGGTTAAATCGTGTATTAGGCGTTACTCTTTAAAATGGTATACAAAAAATTTCTATAAGCTTTGAAAATAACAAAAAAAAAATCGTTAAAATGTGACAAAATAAATTTTTTTCAACACTTTTTCCATAGAAATTCTGAAATTTTTTTTTTTTTTCAAATCCTTATAATTCGTAAACCGCTTAATAGATTTGAATGAAATTTGGCAAATTGATAGATTGGAAACCGTTCTTTAAAATGACATGGTGCATTTGTCAGCGGGGGGTGGTGTAAGGGGTATTGACTCAATTCTTCATTCGGAACCTAATAACGTAAAAAGTACTATCACGAATTGAATGAAATTTGGTTAAAACGTGTATTAGGCGTTACTCTTTAAAATGGTATACAAAAAATTTCTATAAACTTTTAAAATAACAAAAAAAATCGCAAAAATGTGACAAAACTGGTACTAAAATAAAAATTTTTTCAACACTTTTTCCATAGAAATTCTGAAATTTTTTTTTCAAATCCTTATAATTCGTAAAGCGCTTAATAGATTTGAATGAAATTTGGCAAATTGATAGATTGGAAACCGTTCTTTAAAATGACATGGTGCATTTGTCAGCGGGGGGTGGTGTAAGGGGTATTAACTCAATTCTTCATTCGGAACCTAATAACGTAAAAAGTACTATCACGAATTGAATGAAATGTGGTTAAAACGTGTATTAGGCGTTACTCTTTAAAATGGTATACAAAAAATTTCTATAAACTTTGAAAATATAAAAAAAAATACGCAAAAATGTGACAAAATTGGTACTAAAATAAAATTTTTTTCAACACTTTTTTCATAGAAATTCTGAAATTTTTTTTTTTCAAATCCTTATAATTCGTAAACCGCTTAATAGATTTGAATGAAATTTGGCAAATTGATAGATTGGAAACCGTTCTTTAAAATGACATATGGCATTTGTCAGCGGGGGTTGGTGTAAGGGGTATTAACTCAATTCTTCATTCGGAACCTAATAACGTAAAAAGTACTATCACGAATTGAATGAAATTTGGTTAAAACGTGCATTAGGCGTTACTCTTTAAAATGGTATACAAAAAATTTCTATAAACTTTGAAAATAACAAAAAAAATCGCAAAAATGTGACAAAATTGGTACTAAAATAAAAATTTTTTCAACACTTTTTCCATAGAAATGCTGATTTTTTTTTTTTTCAAATCCTTATAATTCGTAAACCGCTTAATAGATTTGAATGAAATTTGGCAAATTGATGGATTGGAAACCGTTCTTTAAAATGACATGGTGCATTTGTCAGCAGGGGTTGGTGTAAGGGGTATTAACTCCATTCTTCAATCGGAACCTAATAACGTAAAAAGTACTATCACGAATTGAATGAAATTTGGTTAAAACGTGCATTAGGCGTTACTCTTTAAAATGGTATACAAAAAATTTCTATAAACTTTGAAAATAACAAAAAAAAATCGCAAAAATGTGACAAAATTGGTACTAAAATAAAATTTTTTTCAACACTTTTTTCATAGAAATTCTGAAATTCTTTTTTTTTTCAAATCCTTATAATTCGTAAACCGCTTAATAGATTTGAATGAAATTCGGCAAATTGATAGATTGGAAACCGTTCTTGAAAATGACATGGTGCATTTGTCAGCGGGGGGTGGTGTAAGGGGTATTAAATCAATTCTTCATTCGGAACCTAATAACGTAAAAAGTACTATCACGAATTGAATGAAATTTGGTTAAAACGTGTATTAGGCGTTACTCTTTTAAATGGTATACAAAAAATTTCTATAAACTTTGAAAATAACAAAAAAAAATCGCAAAAAATGTGACAAAATTGGTACAAAAATAAAATTTTTTTCAACACTTTTTTCATAGAAATTCTGAAATTTTTTTTTTTTCAAATTCTTATAATTCGTAAACCGCTTAATAGATTTGAATGAAATTTGGCAAATTCATAGATTGAAAACCGTTCTTAAAAATGACATGGTGCATTTGTCAGCGGGGGGTGGTGTAAGGGGTATTAAATCAATTCTTCATTCGGAACCTAATAACGTAAAAAGTACTATCACGAATTGAATGAAATTTGGTTAAAACGTGTATTAGGCGTTACTCTTTAAAATGGTATACAAAAAATTTCTATAAACTTTGAAAATAACAAAAAAAAATCGCAAAAATGTGACAAAATTGGTACAAAAATAAAATTTTTTTCAACACTTTTTTCATAGAAATTCTGAAATTTTTTTTTTTTCAAATTCTTATAATTCGTAAACCGCTTAATAGATTTGAATGAAATTTGGCAAATTGATAGATTGGAAACCGTTCTTTAAAATGACATGGTGCATTTGTCAGCGGGGGTTGGTGTAAGGGGTATTAACTCAATTCTTCATTCGGAACCTAATAACGTAAAAAGTACTATCACGAATTGAATGAAATTTGGTTAAAACGTGCATTAGGCGTTACTCTTTAAAATGGTATACAAAAAATTTCTATAAACTTTGAAAATAACAAAAAAAATCGCAAAAATGTGACAAAATTGGTACTAAAATAAAAATTTTTTCAACACTTTTTCCATAGAAATTCTGATTTTTTTTTTTTCAAATCCTTATAATTCGTAAACCGCTTAATAGATTTGAATGAAATTTGGCAAATTGATAGATTGGAAACCGTTCTTTAAAATGACATGGTGCATTTGTCAGCAGGGGTTGGTGTAAGGGGTATTAACTCCATTCTTCAATCGGAACCTAATAACGTAAAAAGTACTATCACGAATTGAATGAAATTTGGTTAAAACGTGCATTAGGCGTTACTCTTTAAAATGGTATACAAAAAATTTCTATAAACTTTGAAAATAACAAAAAAAAATCGCAAAAATGTGACAAAATTGGTACTAAAATAAAATTTTTTTCAACACTTTTTTCATAGAAATTCTGAATTTTTTTTTTTCAAATCCTTATAATTCGTAAACCGCTTAATAGATTTGAATGAAATTTGGCAAATTGATAGATTGGAAACCGTTCTTTAAAATGACATGGTGCATTTGTCAGCGGGGGGTGGTGTATGGGGTATTAAATCAATTCTTCATTCGGAACCTAGATAACGTAAAAAGTACTATCACGAATTGAATGAAATTTGGTTAAAACGTGTATTAGGCGTTACTCTTTAAAATGGTATACAAAAAAATTTCTATAAACTTTGAAAATAACAAAAAAAATCGCAAAAATGTGACAAAATTGGTACAAAAAATAAAATTTTTTTCAACACTTTTTTCATAGAAATTCTGAAATTTTTTTTTTCAAATCCTTATAATTCGTAAACCGCTTAATAGATTTGAATGAAATTTGGCAAATTGATAGATTGGAAACCGTTCTTTAAAATGACATGGTGCATTTTTCAGCGGGGGTGGTGTAAGGGGTATTAAATCAATTCTTCATTCGGAACCTAATAACGTAAAAAGTACTATCACGAATTGAATGAAATTTGGTTAAAACGTGTATTAGGCGTTACTCTTTAAAATGGTATACAAAAAATTTCTATAAACTTTGAAAATAACAAAAAAAATCGCAAAAATGTGACAAAATTGGTACAAAAAATAAAATTTTTTTTCAACACTTTTTTCATAGAAATTCTGAAATTTTTTTTTTCAAATCCTTATAATTCGTAAACCGCTTAATAGATTTGAATGAAATTTGGCAAATTGATAGATTGGAAACCGTTCTTTAAAATGACATGGTGCATTTTTCAGCGGGGGGTGGTGTAAGGGGTATTAAATCAATTCTTCATTCGGAACCTAATAACGTAAAAAGTACTATCACGAATTGAATGAAATTTGGTTAAAACGTGTATTAGGCGTTACTCTTTAAAATGGTATACAAAAAAATTTCTATAAACTTTGAAAATAACAAAAAAAATCGCAAAAATGTGACAAAATTGGTACAAAAATAAAATTTTTTTCAACACTTTTTTCATAGAAATTCTGAAATTTTTTTTTTCAAACCTTATAATTCGTAAACCGCTTAATAGATTTGAATGAAATTTGGCAAATTGATAGATTGGAAACCGTTCTTTAAAAATGACATGGTGCATTTGTCAGCGGGGGGTGGTGTAAGGGGTATTAAACTCAATTCTTCATTCGGAACCTAATAACGTAAAAAGTACTATCACGAATTGAATGAAATTTGGTTAAAACGTGTATTAGGCGTTACTCTTTAAAATGGTATACAAATAATTTCTATAAACTTTGAAAATAACAAAAAAAATCGCAAAAATGTGACAAAATTGGTACAAAAATAAAATTTTTTCAACACTTTTTTCATAGAAATTCTGAAATTTTTTTTTTTCAAATCCTTATAATTCGTAAACCGCTTAATAGATTTGAATGAAATTTGGCAAATTGATAGATTGGAAACCGTTCTTTAAAATGACATGGTGCATTTGTCAGCGGGGGGTGGTGTAAGGGGTATTAAATCAATTCTTCATTCGGAACCTAATAACGTAAAAAAGTACTATCACGAATTGAATGAAATTTGGTTAAAACGTGTATTAGGCGTTACTCTTTAAAATGGTATACAAAAAATTTCTATAAACTTTGAAAATAACAAAAAACATCGCAAAAATGTGACAAAATTGGTACAAAAATAAAATTTTTTTCAACACTTTTTTTCATAGAAAATTCTGAATTTTTTTTTTTTCAAATCCTTATAATTCGTAAACCGCTTAATAGATTTGAATGAAATTTGGCAAATTGATAGATTGGAAACCGTTCTTTAAAATGACATGGTGCATTTGTCAGCGGGGGGGGTGGTGTAAGGGGTATTAAATCAATTCTTCATTCGGAACCTAATAACGTAAAAAGTACTATCACGAATTGAATGAAATTTGGTTAAAACGTGTATTAGGCGTTACTCTTTAAAATGGTATACAAAAAATTTCTATAAACTTTGAAAATAACAAAAAAAAATCGCAAAAATGTGACAAAATTGGTACAAAAAATAAAATTTTTTTCACACTTTTTTCATAGAAATTCTGAAATTTTTTTTTTCAAATCCTTATAATTCGTAAACCGCTTAATAGATTTGAATGAAATTTGGCAAATTGATAGATTGGAAACCGTTCTTTAAAATGACATGGTGCATTTTTCAGCGGGGGGTGGTGTAAGGGGTATTAAATCAATTCTTCATTCGGAACCTAATAACGTAAAAAGTACTATCACGAATTGAATGAAATTTGGTTAAAACGTGTATTAGGCGTTACTCTTTAAAATGGTATACAAAAAATTTCTATAAACTTTGAAAATAACAAAAAAAATCGCAAAAATGTGACAAATTGGTACAAAAATAAAATTTTTTTCAACACTTTTTTCATAGAAATTCTGAAATTTTTTTTTTCAAACCTTATAATTCGTAAACCGCTTAATAGATTTGAATGAAATTTGGCAAATTGATAGATTGGAAACCGTTCTTTAAAATGACATGGTGCATTTGTCAGCGGGGGGTGGTGTAAGGGGTATTAAATCAATTCTTCATTCGGAACCTAATAACGTAAAAAGTACTATCACGAATTGAATGAAATTTGGTTAAAACGTGTATTAGGCGTTACTCTTTAAAATGGTATACAAAAAATTTCTATAAACTTTGAAAATAACAAAAAAAAATCGCAAAAATGTGACAAAATTGGTACAAAAATAAAATTTTTTTCAACACTTTTTTTCATAGAAATTCTGAATTTTTTTTTTTTTTCAAATCCTTATAATTCGTAAACCGCTTTATAGATTTGAATGAAATTTGGCAAATTGATAGATTGGAAACCGTTCTTTAAAATGACATGGTGCATTTGTCAGCGGGGGGTGGTGTAAGGGGTATTAAATCAATTCTTCATTCGGAACCTAATAACGTAAAAAGTACTATCACGAATTGAATGAAATTTGGTTAAAACGTGTATTAGGCGTTACTCTTTAAAATGGTATACAAAAAATTTCTATAAACTTTGAAAAATAACAAAAAAATCGCAAAAATGTGACAAAATTTGGTACAAAAATAAAATTTTTTTCAACACTTTTTTCATAGAAATTCTGAATTTTTTTTTTTCAAATCCTTATAATTCGTAAAACCGCTTAATAGATTTGAATGAAATTTGGCAAATTGATAGATTGGGAAACCGTTCTTTAAAATGACATGGTGCATTTGTCAGCGGGGGGGTGGTGTAAGGGGTATTAAATCAATTCTTCATTCGGAACCTAATAACGTAAAAAGTACTATCACGAATTGAATGAAATTTGGTTAAAACGTGTATTAGGCGTTACTCTTTAAAATGGTATACAAAAAATTTCTATAAACTTTGAAAATAACAAAAAAAATCGCAAAAATGTGACAAAATTGGTACAAAAAATAAAATTTTTTTCAACACTTTTTTCATAGAAATTCTGAAATTTTTTTTTTTTTCAAATCCTTATAATTCGTAAACCGCTTAATAGATTTGAATGAAATTTGGCAAATTGATAGATTGGAAACCGTTCTTTAAAATGACATGGTGCATTTGTCAACGGGGGGTGGTGTAAGGGGTATTAAATCAATTCTTCATTCGGAACCTAATAACGTAAAAAGTGCTATCACGAATTGAATGAAATTTGGTTAAAACGTGTATTAGGCGTTACTCTTTAAAATGGTATACAAAAAATTTCTATAAACTTTGAAATAAAAAAAAAATAATCGCAAAAGTGTGACGAAATTGGTACAAAAATAAAATTTTGTTCAACACTTTTTTCATAGAAATTCTGAAATTTTTTTTTTTTCAAATCCTTATAATTCGTAAACCGCTTAATAGATTTGAATGAAATTTGGCAAATTGATAGATTGGAAACCGTTCTTTAAAATGACATGGTGCATTTGTCAGCGGGGGGTGGTGTAAGGGGTATTAAATCAATTCTTCATTCGGAACCTAATAACGTAAAAAGTACTATCACGAATTGAATGAAATTTGGGTTAAAACGTGTATTAGGCGTTACTCTTTAAAATGGTATACAAAAAATTTCTATAAACTTTGAAAATAACAAAAAAAATCGCAAAAATGTGACAAAATTGGTACAAAAATAAAATTTTTTTCAACACTTTTATCATAGGAAATTCTGAAATTTTTTTTTTTTCAAATCCTTATAATTCGTAAACCGCTTAATAGATTTGAATGAAATTTGGCAAATTGATAGATTGGAAACCGTTCTTTAAAATGACATGGTGCATTTGTCAGCGGGGGGTGGTGTAAGGGGTATTAAATCAATTCTTCATTCGGAACCTAATAACGTAAAAAGTACTATCACGAATTGAATGAAATTTGGGTTAAAACGTGTATTAGGCGTTACTCTTTAAAATGGTATACAAAAAATTTCTATAAACTTTGAAAATAACAAAAAAAATCGCAAAATGTGACAAAATTGGTACAAAAATAAAATTTTTTTCAACACTTTTTTCATAGAAATTCTGAAATTTTTTTTTTTCAAATCCTTATAATTCGTAAACCGCTTAATAGATTTGAATGAAATTTGGCAAATTGATAGATTGGAAACCGTTCTTTAAAATGACATGGTGCATTTGTCAGCGGGGGGTGGTGTAAGGGGTATTAAATCAATTCTTCATTCGGAACCTAATAACGTAAAAAGTACTATCACGAATTGAATGAAATTTGGTTAAAACGTGTATTAGGCGTTACTCTTATAAAATGGTATACAAAAAATTTCTATAAACTTTGAAAATAACAAAAAAAATCGCAAAAATGTGACAAAATTGGTACAAAAATAAAATTTTTTCAACACTTTTTTCATAGAAATTCTGAAATTTTTTTTTTTCAAATCCTTATAATTCGTAAACCGCTTAATAGATTTGAATGAAATTTGGCAAATTGATAGATTGGAAAACCGTTCTTTAAAATGACATGGTGCATTTGTCAGCGGGGGGGTGGTGTAAGGGGTATTAAATCAATTCTTCATTCGGAACCTAATAACGTAAAAAGTACTATCACGAATTGAATGAAATTTGGTTAAAACGTGTATTAGGCGTTACTCTTTAAAATGGTATACAAAAAATTTCTATAAACTTTGAAAATAACAAAAAAAATCGCAAAAATGTGACAAAATTGGTACAAAAATAAATTTTTTTCAACACTTTTTCATAGAAATTCTGAAATTTTTTTTTTTCAAATCCTTATAATTCGTAAACCGCTTAATAGATTTGAATGAAATTTGGCAAATTGATAGATTGGAAAACCGTTCTTTAAAATGACATGGTGCATTTGTCAGCGGGGGGTGGTGTAAGGGGTATTAAATCAATTCTTCATTCGGAACCTAATAACGTAAAAAGTACTATCACGAATTGAATGAAATTTGGTTAAAACGTGTATTAGGCGTTACTCTTTAAAATGGTATACAAAAAATTTCTATAAACTTTGAAAAAAAACAAAAAACATCGCAAAAATGTGACAAAATTGGTACAAAAATAAAATTTTTTCAACACTTTTTTCATAGAAATTCTGAAATTTTTTTTTTTTCAAATCCTTATAATTCGTATACCGTTTAATAGATTTGAAATGAAATTTGGCAAATTGATAGATTGGAAACCGTTCTTTAAAATGACATGGTGCATTTGTCAGCGGGGGGTGATGTAAGGGGTATTAAATCAATTCTTCATTCGGAACCTAATAACGTAAAAAGTACTATCACGAATTGAATAAAATTTGGTTAAAACGTGTATTAGGCGTTACTCTTTAAAATGGTATACAAAAAATTTCTATAAACTTTGAAAATAACAAAAAAAATCGCAAAAATGTGACAAAATTGGTACAAAAATAAAATTTTTTTCAACACTTTTTTCATAGAAATTCTGAAATTTTTTTTTTTCAAATCCTTATAATTCGTAAACCGCTTAATAGATTTGAATGAAATTTGGCAAATTGATAGATTGGAAACCGTTCTTTAAAATGACATGGTGCATTTGTCAGCGGGGGGTGGTGTAAGGGGTATTAAATCAATTCTTCATTCGGAACCTAATAACGTAAAAAGTACTATCACGAATTGAATGAAATTTGGTTAAAACGTGTATTAGGCGTTACTCTTTAAAATGGTATACAAAAAATTTCTATAAACTTTGAAAATAACAAAAAACATCGCAAAAATGTGACAAAATTGGTACAAAAATAAAATTTTTTTCAACACTTTTTTCATAGAAATTCTGAAATTTTTTTTTTTTCAAATCCTTATAATTCGTAAACCGCTTAATAGATTTGAATGAAATTTGGGCAAATTGATAGATTGGAAAACCCTTCTTTAAAATGACATGGTGCATTTGTCAGCGGGGGGTGGTGTAAGGGGTATTAAATCAATTCTTCATTCGGAACCTAATAACGTAAAAAGTACTATCACGAATTGAATGAAATTTGGTTAAAACGTGTATTAGGCGTTACTCTTTAAAATGGTATACAAAAAATTTCTATAAACTTTGAAAATAACAAAAAACATCGCAAAAATGTGACAAAATTGGTACAAAAAATAAAATTTTTTTCAACACTTTTTTCATAGAAATTCTGAAATTTTTTTTTTTCAAATCCTTATAATTCGTAAACCGCTTAATAGATTTGAATGAAATTTGGCAAATTGATAGATTGGAAACCGTTCTTTAAAATGACATGGTGCATTTGTCAGCGGGGGGTGGTGTAAGGGGTATTAAATCAATTCTTCATTCGGAACCTAATAACGTAATAAGTACTATCACGAATTGAATGAAATTTGGTTAAAACGTGTATTAGGCGTTACTCTTTAAAATGGTAAACAAAAAATTTCTATAAACTTTGAAAATAACAAAAAAAAAATCGCAAAAATGTGACAAAATTGTACAAAAATAAAATTTTTTTTAACACTTTTTTCATAGAAATTCTGAAATTTTTTTTTTTCAATCCTTTTTAATTCGTAAACCGCTTAATAGATTTGAATGAAATTTGGCAAATTGATAGATTGGAAAACCGTTCTTTAAAATGACATGGTGCATTTGTCAGCGGGGGGGTGGTGTAAGGGGTATTAAATCAATTCTTCATTCGGAACCTAATAACGTAAAAAGTACTATCACGAATTGAATGAAATTTGGTTAAAACGTGTATTAGGCGTTACTCTTTAAAATGGTATACAAAAAATTTCTATAAACTTTGAAAATAACAAAAAACATCGCAAAAAATGTGACAAAATTGGTACAAAAATAAAATTTTTTTCAACACTTTTTTCATAGAAATTCTGAAATTTTTTTTTTTTCAAATCCTTATAATTCGTAAACCGCTTAATAGATTTGAATGAAATTTGGCAAATTGATAGATTGGAAACCCGTTCTTTAAAATGACATGGTGCATTTGTCAGCGGGGGGTGGTGTAAGGGGTATTAAATCAATTCTTCATTCGGAACCTAATAACGTAAAAAGTACTTTCACGAATTGAATGAAATTTGGTTTAAACGTGTATTAGGCGTTACTCTTTAAAATGGTATACAAAAAATTTCTATAAACTTTGAAAATAACAAAAAAATCGCAAAAAATGTGACAAAATTGGTACAAAAATAAAATTTTTTCAACACTTTTTTCATAGAAATTCTGAAATTTTTTTTTTCAAATCCTTATATTCGTAAACCGCTTAATAGATTTGAATGAAATTTGGCAAATTGATAGATTGGAAACCGTTCTTTAAAATGACATGGTGCATTTGTCAGCGGGGGGGGGGTGTAAGGGGTATTAAATCAATTCTTCATTCGGAACCTAATAACGTAAAAAGTACTATCACGAATTGAATGAAATTTGGTTAAAACGTGTATTAGGCGTTACTCTTTAAAATGGTATAAAAAAAATTTCTATAAACTTTGAAAATAACAAAAAAAATCGCAAAAATGTGACAAAATTGGTACAAAAATAAAATTTTTTTCAACACTTTTTTCATAGAAATTCTGAAATTTTTTTTTTTTCAAATCCTTATAATTCGTAAACCGCTTAATAGATTTGAATGAAATTTGGCAAATTGATAGATTGGAAACCGTTCTTTAAAATGACATGGTGCATTTGTCAGCGGGGGGGTGGTGTAAGGGGTATTAAATCAATTCTTCATTCGGAACCTAATACGTAAAAAGTACTATCACGAATTGAATGAAATTTGGTTAAAACGTGTATTAGGCGTTACTCTTTAAAATGGTATACAAAAAATTTCTATAAACTTTGAAAATAACAAAAAAAATCGCAAAAATGTGACAAAATTGGTACAAAAATAAAATTTTATTCAACACTTTTTTCATAGAAATTCTGAAATTTTTTTTTTTTTCAAATCCTTATAATTCGTAAACCGCTTAATAGATTTGAATGAAATTTGGCAAATTGATAGATTGGAAACCGTTCTTTAAAATGACATGGTGCATTTGTCAACGGGGGGTGGTGTAAGGGTTATTAAATCAATTCTTCATTCGGAACCTAATAACGTAAAAAGTACTATCACGAATTGAATGAAATTTGGTTAAAACGTGTATTAGGCGTTACTCTTTAAAAATGGTATACAAAAAATTTCTATAAACTTTGAAAATAAAAAAAAAAATCGCAAAAGTGTGACGAAATTGGTACAAAAATAAAATTTTGTTCAACACTTTTTTCATAGAAATTCTGAAATTTTTTTTTTTTTCAAATCCTTATAATTCGTAAACCGCTTAATAGATTTGAATGAAATTTGGCAAATTGATAGATTGGAAACCGTTCTTTAAAATGACATGGTGCATTTGTCAGCGGGGGGTGGTGTAAGGGGTATTAAATCAATTCTCATTCGGAACCTAATAACGTAAAAAGTACTATCACGAATTGAATGAAATTTGGTTAAAACGTGTATTAGGCGTTACTCTTTAAAATGGTATACAAAAAATTTCTATAAACTTTGAAAATAACAAAAAAAAATCGCAAAAATGTGCCAAAATTGGTACAAAATAAAATTTTTTTCAACACTTTTATCATAGAAATTCTGAAATTTTTTTTTTTCAAATCCTTATAATTCGTAAACCGCTTAATAGATTTGAATGAAATTTTGCAAATTGATAGATTGGAAACCGTTCTTTAAAATGACATGGTGCATTTGTCAGCGGGGGGTGGTGTAAGGGGTATTAAATCAATTCTTCATTCGGAACCTAATAACGTAAAAAGTACTATCACGAATTGAATGAAATTTGGTTAAAACGTGTATTAGGCGTTACTCTTTAAAATGGTATACAAAAAATTTCTATAAACTTTGAAAATAACAAAAAAAATCGCAAAAATGTGACAAAATTGGTACAAAAATAAAATTTTTTTCAACACTTTTTTCATAGAAATTCTGAAATTTTTTTTTTCAAATCCTTATAATTCGTAAACCGCTTAATAGATTTGAATGAAATTTGGCAAATTGATAGATTGGAAACCGTTCTTTAAAATGACATGGTGCATTTGTCAGCGGGGGGTGGTGTAAGGGGTATTAAATCAATTCTTCATTCGGAACCTAATAACGTAAAAAGTACTATCACGAATTGAATGAAATTTGGTTAAAACGTGTATTAGGCGTTACTCTTCAAAATGGTATACAAAAAATTTCTATAAACTTTGAAAATAACAAAAAACATCGCAAAAATGTGACAAAATTGGTACAAAAATAAAATTTTTTCAACACTTTTTTCATAGAAATTCTGAAATTTTTTTTTTCAAATCCTTATAATTCGTAAACCGCTTAATAGATTTGAATGAAATTTGGCAAATTGATAGATTGGAAACCGTTCTTTAAAATGACATGGTGCATTTGTCAGCGGGGGGTGGTGTAAGGGGTATTAAATCAATTCTTCATTCGGAACCTAATAACGTAAAAAGTACTTTCACGAATTGAATGAAATTTGGTTTAAACGTGTATTAGGCGTTACTCTTTAAAATGGTATACAAAAAATTTCTATAAACTTTGAAAATAACAAAAAAAATCGCAAAAATGTGACAAAATTGGTACAAAAATAAAATTTTTTCAACACTTTTTTCATAGAAATTCTGAAATTTTTTTTTTTCAAATCCTTATAATTCGTAAACCGCTTAATAGATTTGAATGAAATTTGGCAAATTGATAGATTGGAAACCGTTCTTTAAAATGACATGGTGCATTTGTCAGCGGGGGGTGGTGTAAGGGGTATTAAATCAATTCTTCATTCGGAACCTAATAACGTAAAAAGTACTATCACGAATTGAATGAAATTTGGTTAAAACGTGTATTAGGCGTTACTCTTTAAAATGGTATAAAAAAAATTTCTATAAACTTTGAAAATAACAAAAAAATCGCAAAAATGTGACAAAATTGGTACAAAAATAAAATTTTTTTCAACACTTTTTTCATAGAAATTCTGAAATTTTTTTTTTTTCAAATCCTTATAATTCGTAAACCGCTTAATAGATTTGAATGAAATTTGGCAAATTGATAGATTGGAAACCGTTCTTTAAAATGACATGGTGCATTTGTCAGCGGGGGGTGGTGTAAGGGGTATTAAATCAATTCTTCATTCGGAACCTAATAACGTAAAAAGTACTATCACGAATTGAATGAAATTTGGTTAAAACGTGTATTAGGCGTTACTCTTTAAAATGGTATAAAAAAAATTTCTATAAACTTTGAAAATAACAAAAAAAATCGCAAAAATGTGACAAAATTGGTACAAAAATAAAATTTTTTTCAACACTTTTTTCATAGAAATTCTGAAATTTTTTTTTTTTCAAATCCTTATAATTCGTAAACCGCTTAATAGATTTGAATGAAATTTGGCAAATTGATAGATTGGAAACCGTTCTTTAAAATGACATGGTGCATTTGTCAGCGGGGGGGTGGTGTAAGGGGTATTAAATCAATTCTTCATTCGGAACCTAATAACGTAAAAAGTACTATCACGAATTGAATGAAATTTGGTTAAAACGTGTATTAGGCGTTACTCTTTAAAATGGTATACAAAAAATTTCTATAAACTTTGAAAATAACAAAAAAAATCGCAAAAATGTGACAAAATTGGTACAAAAAATAAAATTTTATTCAACACTTTTTTCATAGAAATTCTGAAATTTTTTTTTTTTCAAATCCTTATAATTCGTAAACCGCTTAATAGATTTGAATGAAATTTGGCAAATTGATAGATTGGAAACCGTTCTTTAAAATGACATGGTGCATTTGTCAACGGGGGGTGGTGTAAGGGGTATTAAATCAATTCTTCATTCGGAACCTAATAACGTAAAAAGTACTATCACGAATTGAATGAAATTTGGTTAAAACGTGTATTAGGCGTTACTCTTTAAAATGGTATACAAAAAATTTCTATAAACTTTGAAAATAAAAAAAAAATCGCAAAAGTGTGACGAAATTGGTACAAAAATAAAATTTTGTTCAACACTTTTTTCATAGAAATTCTGAAATTTTTTTTTTTTCAAATCCTTATAATTCGTAAACCGCTTAATAGATTTGAATGAAATTTGGCAAATTGATAGATTGGAAACCGTTCTTTAAAATGACATGGTGCATTTGTCAGCGGGGGGTGGTGTAAGGGGTATTAAATCAATTCTTCATTCGGAACCTAATAACGTAAAAAGTACTATCACGAATTGAATGAAATTTGGTTAAAACGTGTATTAGGCGTTACTCTTTAAAATGGTATACAAAAAATTTCTATAAACTTTGAAAATAACAAAAAAAATCGCAAAAATGTGACAAAATTGGTACAAAAATAAAATTTTTTTCAACACTTTTATCATAGAAATTCTGAAATTTTTTTTTTTCAAATCCTTATAATTCGTAAACCGCTTAATAGATTTGAATGAAATTTGGCAAATTGATAGATTGGAAACCGTTCTTTAAAATGACATGGTGCATTTGTCAGCGGGGGGTGGTGTAAGGGGTATTAAATCAATTCTTCATTCGGAACCTAATAACGTAAAAAGTACTATCACGAATTGAATGAAATTTGGTTAAAACGTGTATTAGGCGTTACTCTTTAAAATGGTATACAAAAAATTTCTATAAACTTTGAAAATAACAAAAAAAATCGCAAAAATGTGACAAAATTGGTACAAAAATAAAATTTTTTTCAACACTTTTTTCATAGAAATTCTGAAATTTTTTTTTTCAAATCCTTATAATTCGTAAACCGCTTAATAGATTTGAATGAAATTTGGCAAATTGATAGATTGGAAACCGTTCTTTAAAATGACATGGTGCATTTGTCAGCGGGGGGTGGTGTAAGGGGTATTAAATCAATTCTTCATTCGGAACCTAATAACGTAAAAAGTACTATCACGAATTGAATGAAATTTGGTTAAAACGTGTATTAGGCGTTACTCTTCAAAATGGTATACAAAAAATTTCTATAAACTTTGAAAATAACAAAAAACATCGCAAAAATGTGACAAAATTGGTACAAAAATAAAATTTTTTCAACACTTTTTTCATAGAAATTCTGAAATTTTTTTTTTCAAATCCTTATAATTCGTAAACCGCTTAATAGATTTGAATGAAATTTGGCAAATTGATAGATTGGAAACCGTTCTTTAAAATGACATGGTGCATTTGTCAGCGGGGAACCTAATAACGTAAAAAGTACTATCACGAATTGAATGAAATTTGGTTAAAACGTGTATTAGGCGTTACTCTTTAAAATGGTATACAAAAAATTTCTATTAACTTTGAAAATAACAAAAAAAATCGCAAAAAATGTGACAAAATTGGTACAAAAATAAAATTTTTTTCAACACTTTTTTCATAGAAATTCTGAAATTTTTTTTTTCAAATCCTTATAATTCGTAAACCGCTTAATAGATTTGAATGAAATTTGGCAAATTGATAGATTGGAAAACCGTTCTTTAAAATGACATGGTGCATTTGTCAGCGGGGGGTGGTGTAAGGGGTATTAAATCAATTCTTCATTCGGAACCTAATAACGTAAAAAGTACTATCACGAATTGAATGAAATTTGGTTTAAAACGTGTATTAGGCGTTACTCTTTAAAATGGTATACAAAAAATTTCTATAAACTTTGAAAATAACAAAAAAAATCGCAAAAATGTGACAAAATTGGTACAAAAATAAAATTTTTTTCAACACTTTTTTCATAGAAATTCTGAAATTTTTTTTTTTTTTCAAATCCTTATAATTCGTAAACCGCTTAATAGATTTGAATGAAATTTGGCAAATTGATAGATTGGTAACCGTTCTTTAAAATGACATGGTGCATTTGTCAGCGGGGGGTGGTGTAAGGGGTATTAAATCAATTCTTCGTTCGGAACCTAATAACGTAAAAAGTACTATCACGAATTGAATGAAATTTGGTTAAAACGTGTATTAGGCGTTACTCTTTAAAATGGTATACAAAAAATTTCTATAAACTTTGAAAATAACAAAAAAAATCGCAAAAATGTGACAAAATTGGTACAAAAATAAAATTTTTTTAACACTTTTTTCATAGAAATTCTGAAATTTTTTCTTTTTTCAATCCTTATAATTCGTAAACCGCTTAATAGATTTGAATGAAATTTGGCAAATTGATAGATTGGAAACCGTTCTTTAAAATGACATGGTGCATTTGTCAGCGGGGGGTGGTGTAAAGGGTATTAAATCAATTCTTCATTCGGAACCTAATAACGTAAAAAGTACTATCACGAATTGAATGAAATTTGGTTAAAACGTGTATTAGGCGTTACTCTTTAAAATGGTATACAAAAAATTTCTATAAACTTTGAAAATAACAAAAAAAATCGCAAAAATGTGACAAAATTGGTACAAAAATAAAATTTTTTTCAACACTTTTTTTTCATAGAAATTCTGAATTTTTTTTTTTTTCAAATCCTTATAATTCGAAAAACCGCTTAATAGATTTGAATGAAATTTGGCAAATTGATAGATTGGAAACGTTCTTTAAAATGACATGGTGCATTTGTCAGCGGGGGGTGGTGTAAGGGGTATTAAATCAATTCTTCATTCGGAACCTAATAACGTAAAAAGTACTATCACGAATTGAATGAAATTTGGTTAAAACGTGTATTAGGCGTTACTCTTTAAAATGGTATACAAAAAATTTCTATAAACTTTGAAAATAACAAAAAAAATCGCAAAAATGTGACAAAATTGGTACAAAAATAAAATTTTTTTCAACACTTTTTTCATAGAAATTCTGAAATTTTTTTTTTTTTTCAAATCCTTATAATTCGAAAAACCGCTTAATAGATTTGAATGAAATTTGGCAAATTGATAGATTGGAAACCGTTCTTTAAAATGACATGGTGCATTTGTCAGCGGGGGGTGGCGTAAGGGGTATTAAATCAATTCTTCATTCGGAACCTAATAACGTAAAAAGTACTATCACGAATTGAATGAAATTTGGTTAAAACGTGTATTAGGCGTTACTCTTTAAAATGGTATACAAAAAATTTCTATAAACTTTGAAAATAACAAAAAAAATCGCAAAAATGTGACAAAATTGGTACAAAAATAAAATTTTTTTCAACACTTTTTTCATAGAAATTCTGAAATTTTTTTTTTCAAATCCTTATAATTCGTAAACCGCTTAATATGAATGAAATTTGGCAAATTGATAGATTGGAAACCGTTTCTTTTAAAATGACATGGTGCATTTGTCAGCGGGGGTGGTGTAAGGGGTATTAAATCAATTCTTCATTCGGAATCTAATAACGTAAAAAGCACTATCACGAATTGAATGAAATTTGGTTAAAACGTGTATTAGGCGTTACTCTTTAAAATGGTATACAAAAAATTTCTATAAACTTTGAAAATAACAAAAAAAATCGCAAAATTGTGACAAAATTGGTACAAAAATAAAATTTTTTTCAACACTTTTTTCATAGAAATTCTGAAAAATTTTTTTTTTCAAATCCTTATAATTCGTAAACCGCTTAATAGATTTGAATGAAATTTGGCAAATTGATAGATTGGAAACCGTTCTTTAAAATGACATGGTGCATTTGTCAGCGGGGGGTGGTGTAAGGGGTAATAAATCAATTCTTCATTCGGAACCTAATAACGTAAAAAGTAATATCACGAATTGAATGAAATTTGGTTAAAACGTGTATTAGGCGTTACTCTTTAAAATGGTATACAAAAAATTTCTATAAACTGCGAAAATAACAAAAAAAATCGCAAAAATGTGACAAAATTGGTACAAAAATAAAATTTTTTTCAACACTTTTTTCATAGAAATTCTGAAATTTTTTTTTTTCAAATCCTTATAATTCGTAAACCGCTTAATAGATTTGAATTGAAATTTGGCAAATTGATAGATTGGAAACCGTTCTTTAAAATGACATGGTGCATTTGTCAGCGGGGGGTGGTGTAAGGGGTATTAAATCAATTCTTCATTCGGAACCTAATAACGTAAAAAGTACTATCACGAATTGAATGAAATTTGGTTAAAACGTGTATTAGGCGTTACTCTTTAAAATGGTATACAAAAAATTTCTATAAACTGCGAAAATAACAAAAAAAATCGCAAAAATGTGACAAAATTGGTACAAAAATAAAATTTTTTTCAACACTTTTTTCATAGAAATTCTGAAATGTTTTTTTTTCAAATCCTTATAATTCGTAAACCGCTTAATAGATTTGAATGAAATTTGGCAAATTGATAGATTGGAAACCGTTCTTTAAAATGACATGGTGCATTTGTCAGCGGGGGGTGGTGTAAGGGGTATTAAATCAATTCTTCATTCGGAACCTAATAACGTAAAAAAGTACTATCACGAATTGAATGAAATTTGGTTAAAACGTGTATTAGGCGTTACTCTTTAAAATGGTATACAAAAAATTTCTATAAACTTTGAAAATAACAAAAAAATCGCAAAAATGTGACAAAATTGGTACAAAAATAAAATTTTTTTCAACACTTTTTTCATAGAAATTCTGAAATTTTTTTTTTTCAATCCTTATAATTCGTAAACCGCTTAATAGATTTGAATGAAATTTGGCAAATTGATAGATTGGAAACCGTTCTTTAAAATGACATGGTGCATTTGTCAGCGGGGGGTGGTGTAAGGGGTATTAAATCAATTCTTCATTCGGAACCTAATAACGTAAAAAGTACTATCACGAATTGAATGAAATTTGGTTAATACACGTGTATTAGGCGCTACTCTTTAAAATGGTATACAAAAAATTTCTATAAACTTTGAAAATAACAAAAAAAAAATCGCAAAAATGTGACAAAATTGGTACAAAAATAAAATTTTTTTCCACACTTTTTTCATAGAAATTCTGAAATTTTTTTTTTTTTTCAATCCTTATAATTCGTAAACCGCTTAATAGATTTGAATGAAATTTGGCAAATTGATAGATTGGAAACCGTTCTTTAAAATGACATGGTGCATTTGTCAGCGGGGGGTGGTGTAAGGGGTATTAAATCAATTCTTCATTCGGAACCTAATAACGTAAAAAGTACTATCACGAATTGAATGAAATTTGGTTAAAACGTGTATTAGGCGTTACTCTTTAAAATGGTATACAAAAAATTTCTATAAACTTTGAAAATAACAAAAAAAATCGCAAAAATGTGACCAAAATTGGTACAAAAATAAAAATTTTTTCAACACTTTTTTCATAGAAATTCTGAAAATTTTTTTTTTTCAAATCCTTATAATTCGTAAACCGCTTAATAGATTTGAATGAAATTTGGCAAATTGATAGATTGGAAACCGTTCTTTAAAATGACATGGTGCATTTGTCAGCGGGGGGTGGTGTAAGGGGTATTAAATCAATTCTTCATTCGGAACCTAATAACGTAAAAAGTACTATCACGAATTGAATGAAATTTGGTTAAAACGTGTATTAGGCGTTACTCTTTAAAATGGTATACAAATAATTTCTATAAACTTTGAAAATAACAAAAAAAATCGCAAAAATGTGACAAAATTGGTACAAAAATAAAATTTTTTTCAACACTTTTTTCCTAGAAATTCTGAAATTTTTTTTTTTTTTTCAAATCCTTGTAATTCGTAAACCGCTTAATAGATTTGAATGAAATTTGGCAAATTGATAGATTGGAAACCGTTCTTTAAAATGACATGGTGCATTTGTCAGCGGGGGGGTGGTGTAAAGGGTATTAAATCAATCTTCATTCGGAACCTAATAACGTAAAAAGTACTATCACGAATTGAATGAAATTTGGTTAAAACGTGTATTAGGCGTTACTCTTTAAAATGGTATACAAAAAATTTCCATAAACTTTGAAAATAACAAAAAAAAAATCGCAAAAATGTGACAAAATTGGTACAAAAATAAAATTTTTTTCAACACTTTTTTCATAGAAATTCTGAAATTTTTTTTTTCAAACCCTTATAATTCGTAAACCGCTTAATAGATTTGAATGAAATTTGGCAAATTGATAGATTGGAAACCGTTCTTTAAAATGACATGGTGCATTTGTCAGCGGGGGGTGGTGTAAGGGGTATTAAATCAATTCTTCATTCGGAACCTAATAACGTAAAAAGTACTATCACGAATTGAATGAAATTTGGTTAAAACGTGTATTAGGCGTTACTCTTTAAAATGGTATACAAAAAATTTCTATAAACTTTGAAAATAACAAAAAAATCGCAAAAATGTGACAAAATTGGTACAAAAATAAAATTTTTTCAACACTTTTTTCATAGAAATTCTGAAATTTTTTTTTTTTTCAAATCCTTATAATTCGTAAACCGCTTAATAGATTTGAATGAAATTTGGCAAATTGATAGATTGGAAACCGTTCTTTAAAATGACATGGTGCATTTGTCAGCGGGGGGGGGGGGTAAGGGGTATTAAATCAATTCTTCATTCGGAACCTAATAACGTAAAAAGTACTATCACGAATTGAATGAAATTTGGTTAAAACGTGTATTAGGCGTTACTCTTTAAAATGGTATACAAAAAATTTCTATAAACTTTGAAAATAACAAAAAAAATCGCAAAAATGTTACAAAATTGGTACAAAAATAAAATTTTTTTCAACACTTTTTTCATAGAAATTCTGAAATTTTTTTTTTCAAATCCTTATAATTCGTAAACCGCTTAATAGATTTGAATGAAATTTGGCAAATTGATAGATTGGAAACCGTTCTTTAAAATGACATGGTGCATTTGTCAGCGGGGGGTGGTGTAAGGGGTATTAAATCAATTCTTCATTCGGAATCTAATATCGTAAAAAGCACTATCACGAATTGAATGAAATTTGGTTAAAACGTGTATTAGGCGTTACTCTTTAAAATGGTATACAAAAAATTTCTATAAACTTTGAAAATAACAAAAAAAATCGCAAAATTGTGGCAAAATTGGTACAAAAATAAAATTTTTTTCAACACTTTTTTCATAGAAATTCTGAAAAATTTTTTTTTTCAAATCCTTATAATTCGTAAACCGCTTAATAGATTTGAATGAAATTTGGCAAATTGATAGATTGGAAACCGTTCTTTAAAATGACATGGTGCATTTGTCAGCGGGGGGTGGTGTAAGGGGTATTAAATCAATTCTTCATTCGGAACCTAATAACGTAAAAAGTACTATCACGAATTGAATGAAATTTGGTTAAAACGTGTATTAGGCGTTACTCTTTAAAATGGTATACAAAAAATTTCTATAAACTGCGAAAATAACAAAAAAAAATCGCAAAAATGTGACAAAATTGGTACAAAAATAAAATTTTTTTCAACACTTTTTTCATAGAAATTCTGAAATTTTTTTTTTCAAATCCTTATAATTCGTAAACCGCTTAATAGATTTGAATGAAATTTGGCAAATTGATAGATTGGAAACCGTTCTTTAAAATGACATGGTGCATTTGTCAGCGGGGGGTGGTGTAAGGGGTATTAAATCAATTCTTCATTCGGAACCTAATAACGTAAAAAGTACTATCACGAATTGAATGAAATTTGGTTAAAACGTGTATTAGGCGTTACTCTTTTAAAATGGTATACAAAAAATTTCTATAAACTTTGAAAATAACAAAAAAAAATCGCAAAAATGTGACAAAATTGGTACAAAAATAAAATTTTTTTCAACACTTTTTTCATAGAAATTCTGAAATTATTTTTTTCAAATCCTTATAATTCGTAAACCGCTTAATAGATTTGAATGAAATTTGGCAAATTGATAGATTGGAAACCGTTCTTTAAAATGACATGGTGCATTTGTCAACGGGGGGTGGTGTAAGGGGTATTAAATCAATTCTTCATTCGGAATCTAATAACGTAAAAAGCACTATCACGAATTGAATGAAATTTGGTTAAAACGTGTATTAGGCGTTACTCTTTAAAATGGTATACAAAAAATTTCTATAAACTTTGAAAATAACAAAAAAAAATCGCAAAATTGTGACAAAATTGGTACAAAAATAAAATTTTTTTCAACACTTTTTTCATAGAAATTCTGAAAATTTTTTTTTTCAAATCCTTATAATTCGTAAACCGCTTAATAGATTTGAATGAAATTTGGCAAATTGATAGATTGGAAACCGTTCTTTAAAATGACATGGTGCATTTGTCAGCGGGGGGTGGTGTAAGGGGTATTAAATCAATTCTTCATTCGGAAGAAAAAATGGTATACAAAAAATTTCTATAAACTGCGAAAATAACAAAAAAAATCGCAAAAATGTGACAAAATTGGTACAAAAATAAAATTTTTTTCAACACTTTTTTCATAGAAATTCTGAAATTTTTTTTTTTTCAAATCCTTATAATTCGTAAACCGCTTAATAGATTTGAATGAAATTTGGCAAATTGATAGATTGGAAACCGTTCTTTAAAATGACATGGTGCATTTGTCAGCGGGGGGTGGTGTAAGGTGTATTAAATCAATTCTTCATTCGGAACCTAATAACGTAAAAAGTACTATCACGAATTGAATGAAATTTGGTTAAAACGTGTATTAGGCGTTACTCTTTAAAATGCTATACAAAAAATTTCTATAAACTTTGAAAATAACAAAAAAAAATCGCAAAAATGTGACAAAATTGGTACAAAAATAAAATTTTTTTCAACACTTTTTTCATAGAAATTCTGAAATTTTTTTTTTTTCAAATCCTTATAATTCGTAAACCGCTTAATAGATTTGAATGAAATTTGGCAAATTGATAGATTGGAAACCGTTCTTTCTTTCTTTGGTTAAAAACGTGTATTAGGCGTTACTCTTTAAAATGGTATACAAAAATTTCTATAAGCTTTGAAAATAACAAAAATAATCGCAAAAATGTGACAAAATTGGTACAAAAATAAAAATTTTTTCAACACTTTTTTCATAGAAATTCTGAATTTTTTGTTTTTTTTTTCAAATCCTTATAATTCGTAAACCGCTTAATAGATTTGAATGAAATTTGGCAAATTGATAGATTGGAAACCGTTCTTTAAAATGACATGGTGCATTTGTCAGCGGGGGGTGGTGTAAGGGGTATTAAATCAATTCTTCATTCGGAACCTAATAACGTAAAAAGTACTATCACGAATTGAATGAAATTTGGTTAAAACGTGTATTAGGCGTTACTCTTTAAAATGGTATACAAAAAATTTCTATAAACTTTGAAAATAACAAAAAAAATCGCAAAAATGTGACAAAATTGGTACAAAAATAAAATTTTTTTTCAACACTTTTTTCATAGAAATTCTGAAATTTTTTTTTTCAAATCCTTATAATTCGTAAACCGCTTAATAGATTTGAATGAAATTTGGCAAATTGATAGATTGGAAACCGTTCTTTAAAATGACATGGTGCATTTGTCAGCGGGGGTGGTGTAAGGGGTATTAAATCAATTCTTCATTCGGAACCTAATAACGTAAAAAGTACTATCACGAATTGAATGAAATTTGGTTAAAACGTGTATTAGGCGTTACTCTTTAAAATGGTATACAAAAAATTTCTATAAACTTTGAAAATAACAAAAAAAATCGCAAAAATGTGACAAAATTGGTACAAAAATAAAATTTTTTTCAACACTTTTTTCATAGAAATTCTGAAATTTTTTTTTTTCAAATCCTTATAATTCGTAAACCGCTTAATAGATTTGAATGAAATTTGGTAAATTGATAGATTGGAAACCGTTCTTTAAAATGACATGGTGCATTTGTCAGCGGGGGGTGGTGTAAGGGGTATTAAATCAATTCTTCATTCGGAACCTAATAACGTAAAAAGTACTATCACGAATTGAATGAAATTTGGTTAAAACGTGTATTAGGCGTTACTCTTTAAAATGGTATACAAAAAATTTCTATAAACTTTGAAAATAACAAAAAAAAATCGCAAAAATGTGACAAAATTGGTACAAAAATAAAATTTTTTTCAACACTTTTTTCATAGAAATTCTGAAAATTTTTTTTTTTTCAAATCCTTATAATTCGTAAACCGCTTAATAGATTTGAATGAAATTTGGCAAATTGATAGATTGGAAACCGTTCTTTAAAATGACATGGTGCATTTGTCAGCGGGGGGTGGTGTAAGGGGTATTAAATCAATTCTTCATTCGGAACCTAATAACGTAAAAAGTACTATCACGAATTGAATGAAATTTGGTTAAAACGTGTATTAGGCGTTACTCTTTAAAATGGTATACAAATAATTTCTATAAACTTTGAAAATAACAAAAAAAAATCGCAAAAATGTGACAAAATTGGTACAAAAATAAAATTTTTTTCAACACTTTTTTCCTAGAAATTCTGAAATTTTTTTTTTTTTTCAAATCCTTGAAATTCGTTAACCGCTTAATAGATTTGAATGAAATTTGGCAAATTGATAGATTGGAAACCGTTCTTTAAAATGAAATGGTGCATTTGTCAGCGGGGGGTGGTGTAAGGGGTATTAAATCAATTCTTCATTCGGAACCTAATAACGTAAAAAGTACTATCACGAATTGAATGAAATTTGGTTAAAACGTGTATTAGGCGTTACTCTTTAAAATGGTATACAAAAAATTTCTATAAACTTTGAAAATAACAAAAAAAATCGCAAAAATGTGACAAAATTGGTACAAAAATAAAATTTTTTTCAACACTTTTTTCATAGAAATTCTGAAATTTTTTTTTTCAAATCCTTATAATTCGTAAACCGCTTAATAGATTTGAATGAAATTTGGCAAATTGATAGATTGGAAACCGTTCTTTAAAATGACATGGTGCATTTGTCAGCGGGGGGTGGTGTAAGGGGTATTAAATCAATTCTTCATTCGGAACCTAATAACGTAAAAAGTACTATCACGAATTGAATGAAATTTGGTTAAAACGTGTATTAGGCGTTACTCTTTAAAATGGTACACAAAAAATTCCTATAAACTTTGAAATTACAAAAAAAAATCGCAAAAATGTGACAAAATTGGTACAAAAATAAAATTTTTTTCAACACTTTTTTCATAGAAATTCTGAAATTTTTTTTTTTTCAAATCCTTATAATTCGTAACCCGCTTAATAGATTAGAATTTTTTTCAACACTTTTTTCATAGAAATTCTGAAAATTTTTTTTTTTCAAATCCTTATAATTCGTAAACCGCTTAATAGATTTGAATGAAATTTGGCAAATTGATAGATTGGAAACCGTTCTTTAAAATGACATGGTGCATTTGTCAGCGGGGGGTGGTGTAAGGGGTATTAAATCAATTCTTCATTCGGAACCTAATAACGTAAAAAGTACTATCACGAATTGAATGAAATTTGGTTAAAACGTGTATTAGGCGTTACTCTTTAAAATGGTATACAAAAAATTTCTATAAACTGCGAAAATAACAAAAAAAATCGCAAAAATGTGACAAAATTGGTACAAAAATAAAATTTTTTTCAACACTTTTTTCATAGAAATTCTGAAATTTTTTTTTTCAAATCCTTATAATTCGTAAACCGCTTAATAGATTTGAATGAAATTTGGCAAATTGATAGATTGGAAACCGTTCTTTAAAATGACATGGTGCATTTGTCAGCGGGGGGTGGTGTAAGGGGTATTAAATCAATTCTTCATTCGGAACCTAATAACGTAAAAAGTACTATCACGAATTGAATGAAATTTGGTTAAAACGTGTATTAGGCGTTACTCTTTAAAATGGTATACAAAAAATTTCTATAAACTTTGAAAATAACAAAAAAAATCGCAAAAATGTGACAAAATTGGTACAAAAATAAAATTTTTTTCAACACTTTTTTCATAGAAATTCTGAAATTTTTTTTTTCAAATCCTTATAATTCGTAAACCGCTTAATAGATTTGAATGAAATTTGGCAAATTGATAGATTGGAAACCGTTCTTTAAAATGACATGGTGCATTTGTCAACGGGGGGTGGTGTAAGGGGTATTAAATCAATTCTTCATTCGGAATCTAATAACGTAAAAAGCACTATCACGAATTGAATGAAATTTGGTTAAAACGTGTATTAGGCGTTACTCTTTAAAATGGTATACAAAAAATTTCTATAAACTTTGAAAATAACAAAAAAAAAATCGCAAAATTGTGACAAAATTGGTACAAAAATAAAATTTTTTTCAACACTTTTTTCATAGAAATTCTGAAAAATTTTTTTTTTCAAATCCTTATAATTCGTAAACCGCTTAATAGATTTGAATGAAATTTGGCAAATTGATAGATTGGAAACCGTTCTTTAAAATGACATGGTGCATTTGTCAGCGGGGGGTGGTGTAAGGGGTATTAAATCAATTCTTCATTCGGAAGAAAAAATGGTATACAAAAAATTTCTATAAACTGCGAAAATAACAAAAAAAATCGCAAAAATGTGACAAAATTGGTACAAAAATAAAATTTTTTTCAACACTTTTTTCATAGAAATTCTGAAATTTTTTTTTTTCAAATCCTTATAATTCGTAAACCGCTTAATAGATTTGAATGAAATTTGGCAAATTGATAGATTGGAAACCGTTCTTTAAAATGACATGGTGCATTTGTCAGCGGGGGGTGGTGTAAGGGGTATTAAATCAATTCTTCATTCGGAACCTAATAACGTAAAAAGTACTATCACGAATTGAATGAAATTTGGTTAAAACGTGTATTAGGCGTTACTCTTTAAAATGCTATACAAAAAATTTCTATAAACTTTGAAAATAACAAAAAAAATCGCAAAAATGTGACAAAATTGGTACAAAAATAAAATTTTTTTCAACACTTTTTTCATAGAAATTCTGAAATTTTTTTTTTTCAAATCCTTATAATTCGTAAACCGCTTAATAGATTTGAATGAAATTTGGCAAATTGATAGATTGGAAACCGTTCTTTCTTTCTTTGGTTAAAACGTGTATTAGGCGTTACTCTTTAAAATGGTATACAAAAATTTCTATAAGCTTTGAAAATAACAAAAATAATCGCAAAAATGTGACAAAATTGGTACAAAAATAAAAAATTTTTCAACACTTTTTTCATAGAAATTCTGAATTTTTTTTTTTTTCAAATCCTTATAATTCGTAAACCGCTTAATAGATTTGAATGAAATTTGGCAAATTGATAGATTGGAAACCGTTCTTTAAAATGACATGGTGCATTTGTCAGCGGGGGGTGGTGTAAGGGGTATTAAATCAATTCTTCATTCGGAACCTAATAACGTAAAAAGTACTATCACGAATTGAATGAAATTTGGTTAAAACGTGTATTAGGCGTTACTCTTTAAAATGGTATACAAAAAATTTCTATAAACTTTGAAAATAACAAAAAAAATCGCAAAAATGTGACAAAATTGGTACAAAAATAAAATTTTTTTCAACACTTTTTTCATAGAAATTCTGAAATTTTTTTTTTCAAATCCTTATAATTCGTAAACCGCTTAATAGATTTGAATGAAATTTGGCAAATTGATAGATTGGAAACCGTTCTTTAAAATGACATGGTGCATTTGTCAGCGGGGGTGGTGTAAGGGGTATTAAATCAATTCTTCATTCGGAACCTAATAACGTAAAAAGTACTATCACGAATTGAATGAAATTTGGTTAAAACGTGTATTAGGCGTTACTCTTTAAAATGGTATACAAAAAATTTCTATAAACTTTGAAAATAACAAAAAAAATCGCAAAAATGTGACAAAATTGGTACAAAAATAAAATTTTTTTCAACACTTTTTTCATAGAAATTCTGAAATTTTTTTTTTTCAAATCCTTATAATTCGTAAACCGCTTAATAGATTTGAATGAAATTTGGTAAATTGATAGATTGGAAACCGTTCTTTAAAATGACATGGTGCATTTGTCAGCGGGGGGTGGTGTAAGGGGTATTAAATCAATTCTTCATTCGGAACCTAATAACGTAAAAAGTACTATCACGAATTGAATGAAATTTGGTTAAAACGTGTATTAGGCGTTACTCTTTAAAATGGTATACAAAAAATTTCTATAAACTTTGAAAATAACAAAAAAAAATCGCAAAAATGTGACAAAATTGGTACAAAAATAAAATTTTTTTTCCACACTTTTTTCATAGAAATTCTGAAATTTTTTTTTTTCAAATCCTTATAATTCGTAAACCGCTTAATAGATTTGAATGAAATTTGGCAAATTGATAGATTGGAAACCGTTCTTTAAAATGACATGGTGCATTTGTCAGCGGGGGGTGGTGTAAGGGGTATTAAATCAATTCTTCATTCGGAACCTAATAACGTAAAAAGTACTATCACGAATTGAATGAAATTTGGTTAAAACGTGTATTAGGCGTTACTCTTTAAAATGGTATACAAAAAATTTCTATAAACTTTGAAAATAACAAAAAAAATCGCAAAAATGTGACAAAATTGGTACAAAAATAAAATTTTTTTCAACACTTTTTTCATAGAAATTCTGAAAATTTTTTTTTTTTCAAATCCTTATAATTCGTAAACCGCTTAATAGATTTGAATGAAATTTGGCAAATTGATAGATTGGAAACCGTTCTTTAAAATGACATGGTGCATTTGTCAGCGGGGGGTGGTGTAAGGGGTATTAAATCAATTCTTCATTCGGAACCTAATAACGTAAAAAGTACTATCACGAATTGAATGAAATTTGGTTAAAACGTGTATTAGGCGTTACTCTTTAAAATGGTATACAAATAATTTCTATAAACTTTGAAAATAACAAAAAAAAATCGCAAAAATGTGACAAAATTGGTACAAAAATAAAATTTTTTTCAACACTTTTTTCCTAGAAATTCTGAAATTTTTTTTTTTTTTCAAATCCTTGAAATTCGTTAACCGCTTAATAGATTTGAATGAAATTTGGCAAATTGATAGATTGGAAACCGTTCTTTAAAATGACATGGTGCATTTGTCAGCGGGGGGTGGTGTAAGGGGTATTAAATCAATTCTTCATTCGGAACCTAATAACGTAAAAAGTACTATCACGAATTGAATGAAATTTGGTTAAAACGTGTATTAGGCGTTACTCTTTAAAATGGTATACAAAAAATTTCTATAAACTTTGAAAATAACAAAAAAAATCGCAAAAATGTGACAAAATTGGTACAAAAATAAAATTTTTTTCAACACTTTTTTCATAGAAATTCTGAAATTTTTTTTTTCAAATCCTTATAATTCGTAAACCGCTTAATAGATTTGAATGAAATTTGGCAAATTGATAGATTGGAAACCGTTCTTTAAAATGACATGGTGCATTTGTCAGCGGGGGGTGGTGTAAGGGGTATTAAATCAATTCTTCATTCGGAACCTAATAACGTAAAAAGTACTATCACGAATTGAATGAAATTTGGTTAAAACGTGTATTAGGCGTTACTCTTTAAAATGGTACACAAAAAATTCCTATAAACTTTGAAATTACAAAAAAAATCGCAAAAATGTGACAAAATTGGTACAAAAATAAAATTTTTTTCAACACTTTTTTCATAGAAATTCTGAATTTTTTTTTTTTTCAAATCCTTATAATTCGTAAACCGCTTAATAGATTTGAATGAAATTTGGCAAATTGATAGATTGGAAACCGTTCTTTAAAATGACATGGTGCATTTGTCAGCGGGGGTGGTGTAAGGGGTATTAAATCAATTCTTCATTCGGAACCTAATAACGTAAAAAGTACTATCACGAATTGAATGAAATTTGGTTAAAACGTGTATTAGGCGTTACTCTTTAAAATGGTATACAAAAAATTTCTATAAACTTTGAAAATAACAAAAAAAATCGCAAAAATGTGACAAAATTGGTACAAAAATAAAATTTTTTTCAACACTTTTTTCATAGAAATTCTGAAATTTTTTTTTTTCAAATCCTTATAATTCGTAAACCGCTTAATAGATTTGAATGAAATTTGGTAAATTGATAGATTGGAAACCGTTCTTTAAAATGACATGGTGCATTTGTCAGCGGGGGGTGGTGTAAGGGGTATTAAATCAATTCTTCATTCGGAACCTAATAACGTAAAAAGTACTATCACGAATTGAATGAAATTTGGTTAAAACGTGTATTAGGCGTTACTCTTTAAAATGGTATACAAAAAATTTCTATAAACTTTGAAAATAACAAAAAAAAATCGCAAAAATGTGACAAAATTGGTACAAAAATAAAATTTTTTTCCACACTTTTTTCATAGAAATTCTGAAATTTTTTTTTTTCCAATCCTTATAATTCGTAAACCGCTTAATAGATTTGAATGAAATTTGGCAAATTGATAGATTGGAAACCGTTCTTTAAAATGACATGGTGCATTTGTCAGCGGGGGGTGGTGTAAGGGGTATTAAATCAATTCTTCATTCGGAACCTAATAACGTAAAAAGTACTATCACGAATTGAATGAAATTTGGTTAAAACGTGTATTAGGCGTTACTCTTTAAAATGGTATACAAAAAATTTCTATAAACTTTGAAAATAACAAAAAAAATCGCAAAAATGTGACAAAATTGGTACAAAAATAAAAATTTTTTCAACACTTTTTTCATAGAAATTCTGAAAAATTTTTTTTTTTCAAATCCTTATAATTCGTAAACCGCTTAATAGATTTGAATGAAATTTGGCAAATTGATAGATTGGAAACCGTTCTTTAAAATGACATGGTGCATTTGTCAGCGGGGGGTGGTGTAAGGGGTATTAAATCAATTCTTCATTCGGAACCTAATAACGTAAAAAGAGTACTATCACGAATTGAATGAAATTTGGTTAAAACGTGTATTAGGCGTTACTCTTTAAAATGGTATACAAATAATTTCTATAAACTTTGAAAATAACAAAAAAAATCGCAAAAATGTGACAAAATTGGTACAAAAATAAAATTTTTTCAACACTTTTTCATAGAAATTCTGAAATTTTTTTTTTTCAAATCCTTATAATTCGTAAACCGCTTAATAGATTTGAATGAAATTTGGCAAATTGATAGATTGGAAACCGTTCTTTCTTTCTTTGGTTAAAACGTGTATTAGGCGTTACTCTTTAAAATGGTATACAAAAATTTCTATAAGCTTTGAAAATAACAAAAATAATCGCAAAAATGTGACAAAATTGGTACAAAAATAAAAATTTTTCAACAACAGAAATTCTAAATTTTTTTTTTTTTCAAATCCTTATAATTCGTAAACCGCTTAATAGATTTGAATGAAATTTGGCAAATTGATAGATTGGAAACCGTTCTTTAAAATGACATGGTGCATTTGTCAGCGGGGGGTGGTGTAAGGGGTATTAAATCAATTCTTCATTCGGAACCTAATAACGTAAAAAGTACTATCACGAATTGAATGAAATTTGGTTAAAACGTGTATTAGGCGTTACTCTTTAAAATGGTATACAAAAAATTTCTATAAACTTTGAAAATAACAAAAAAAATCGCAAAAATGTGACAAAATTGGTACAAAAATAAAATTTTTTTCAACACTTTTTTCATAGAAATTCTGAAATTTTTTTTTTTCAAATCCTTATAATTCGTAAACCGCTTAATAGATTTGAATGAAATTTGGCAAATTGATAGATTGGAAACCGTTCTTTAAAATGACATGGTGCATTTGTCAGCGGGGGTGGTGTAAGGGGTATTAAATCAATTCTTCATTCGGAACCTAATAACGTAAAAAGTACTATCACGAATTGAATGAAATTTGGTTAAAACGTGTATTAGGCGTTACTCTTTAAAATGGTATACAAAAAATTTCTATAAACTTTGAAATAACAAAAAAAATCGCAAAAATGTGACAAAATTGGTACAAAAATAAAATTTTTTTCAACACTTTTTTCATAGAAATTCTGAAATTTTTTTTTTTCAAATCCTTATAATTCGTAAACCGCTTAATAGATTTGAATGAAATTTGGTAAATTGATAGATTGGAAACCGTTCTTTAAAATGACATGGTGCATTTGTCAGCGGGGGGTGGTGTAAGGGGTATTAAATCAATTCTTCATTCGGAACCTAATAACGTAAAAAGTACTATCACGAATTGAATGAAATTTGGTTAAAACGTGTATTAGGCGTTACTCTTTAAAATGGTATACAAAAAATTTCTATAAACTTTGAAAATAACAAAAAAAAATCGCAAAAATGTGACAAAATTGGTACAAAAATAAAATTTTTTTCCACACTTTTTTCATAGAAATTCTGAAATTTTTTTTTTTCCAATCCTTATAATTCGTAAACCGCTTAATAGATTTGAATGAAATTTGGCAAATTGATAGATTGGAAACCGTTCTTTAAAATGACATGGTGCATTTGTCAGCGGGGGGTGGTGTAAGGGGTATTAAATCAATTCTTCATTCGGAACCTAATAACGTAAAAAGTACTATCACGAATTGAATGAAATTTGGTTAAAACGTGTATTAGGCGTTACTCTTTAAAATGGTATACAAAAAATTTCTATAAACTTTGAAAATAACAAAAAAAATCGCAAAATGTGACAAAATTGGTACAAAAATAAAAATTTTTTTCAACACTTTTTTTCATAGAAATTCTGAAAATTTTTTTTTTTTCAAATCCTTATAATTCGTAAACCGCTTAATAGATTTGAATGAAATTTGGCAAATTGATAGATTGGAAACCGTTCTTTAAAATGACATGGTGCATTTGTCAGCGGGGGGTGGTGTAAGGGGTATTAAATCAATTCTTCATTCGGAACCTAATAACGTAAAAAGTACTATCACGAATTGAATGAAATTTGGTTAAAACGTGTATTAGGCGTTACTCTTTAAAATGGTATACAAATAATTTCTATAAACTTTGAAAATAACAAAAAAAATCGCAAAAATGTGACAAAATTGGTACAAAAATAAAATTTTTTTCAACACTTTTTTCCTAGAAATTCTGAAATTTTTTTTTTTTTTCAAATCCTTGAAATTCGTTAACCGCTTAATAGATTTGAATGAAATTTGGCAAATTGATAGATTGGAAACCGTTCTTTAAGGGTGTAAGGGGTATTAAATCAATTCTTCATTCGGAACCTAATAACGTAAAAAGTACTATCACGAATTGAATGAAATTTGGTTAAAACGTGTATTAGGCGTTACTCTTTAAAAATGGTATACAAAAAATTTCTATAAACTTTGAAAATAACAAAAAAAATCGCAAAAATGTGACAAAATTGGTACAAAAATAAAATTTTTTTCAACACTTTTTTCATAGAAATTCTGAAATTTTTTTTTTTCAAATCCTTATAATTCGTAAACCGCTTAATAGATTTGAATGAAATTTGGCAAATTGATAGATTGGAAACCGTTCTTTAAAATGACATGGTGCATTTGTCAGCGGGGGTGGTGTAAGGGGTATTAAATCAATTCTTTCATTCGGAACCTAATAACGTAAAAAGTACTATCACGAATTGAATGAAATTTGGTTAAAACGTGTATTAGGCGTTACTCTTTAAAATGGTACACAAAAAATTCCTATAAACTTTGAAATTACAAAAAAAATCGCAAAAATGTGACAAAATTGGTACAAAAATAAAATTTTTTTCAACACTTTTTTCATAGAAATTCTGAATTTTTTTTTTTTCAAATCCTTATAATTCGTAAACCGCTTAATAGATTTGAATGAAATTTGGTAAATTGATAGATTGGAAACCGTTCTTTAAAATGACATGGTGCATTTGTCAGCGGGGGGTGGTGTAAGGGGTATTAAATCAATTCTTCATTCGGAACCTAATAACGTAAAAAAGTACTATCACGAATTGAATGAAATTTGGTTAAAAACGTGTATTAGGCGTTACTCTTTAAAATGGTATACAAAAAATTTCTATAAACTTTGAAAATAACAAAAAAAAATCGCAAAATGTGACAAAATTGGTACAAAAATAAAATTTTTTTCCACACTTTTTTCATAGAAATTCTGAAATTTTTTTTTTTCCAATCCTTATAATTCGTAAACCGCTTAATAGATTTGAATGAAATTTGGCAAATTGATAGATTGGAAACCGTTCTTTAAAATGACATGGTGCATTTGTCAGCGGGGGGTGGTGTAAGGGGTATTAAATCAATTCTTCATTCGGAACCTAATAACGTAAAAAGTACTATCACGAATTGAATGAAATTTGGTTAAAACGTGTATTAGGCGTTACTCTTTAAAATGGTATACAAAAAATTTCTATAAACTTTGAAAATAACAAAAAAAATCGCAAAAATGTGACAAAATTGGTACAAAAATAAAATTTTTTTCAACACTTTTTTCATAGAAATTCTGAAAATTTTTTTTTTTCAAAATCCTTATAATTCGTAAACCGCTTAATAGATTTGAATGAAATTTGGCAAATTGATAGATTGGAAACCGTTCTTTAAAATGACATGGTGCATTTGTCAGCGGGGGGTGGTGTAAGGGGTATTAAATCAATTCTTCATTCGGAACCTAATAACGTAAAAAGTACTATCACGAATTGAATGAAATTTGGTTAAAACGTGTATTAGGCGTTACTCTTTAAAATGGTATACAAATAATTTCTATAAACTTTGAAATTACAAAAAAAATCGCAAAAATGTGACAAAATTGGTACAAAAATAAAATTTTTTTCAACACTTTTTTCCTAGAAATTCTGAAATTTTTTTTTTTTTCAAATCCTTGAAATTCGTTAACCGCTTAATAGATTTGAATGAAATTTGGCAAATTGATAGATTGGAAACCGTTCTTTAAAATGACATGGTGCATTTGTCAGCGGGGGGTGGTGTAAGGGGTATTAAATCAATTCTTCATTCGGAACCTAATAACGTAAAAAGTACTATCACGAATTGAATGAAATTTGGTTAAAACGTGTATTAGGCGTTACTCTTTAAAATGGTATACAAAAAATTTCTATAAACTTTGAAAATAACAAAAAAAATCGCAAAAATGTGACAAAATTGGTACAAAAATAAAATTTTTTTCAACACTTTTTTCATAGAAATTCTGAAATTTTTTTTTTCAAATTCTTATAATTCGTAAACCGCTTAATAGATTTGAATGAAATTTGGCAAATTGATAGATTGGAAACCGTTCTTTAAAATGACATGGTGCATTTGTCAGCGGGGGGTGGTGTAAGGGGTATTAAATCAATTCTTCATTCGGAACCTAATAACGTAAAAAGTACTATCACGAATTGAATGAAATTTGGTTAAAACGTGTATTAGGCGTTACTCTTTAAAATGGTACACAAAAAATTCCTATAAATCTTTGAAAATAACAAAAAAAATCGCAAAAATGTGACAAAATTGGTACAAAAATAAAATTTTTTTCAACACTTTTTTCATAGAAATTCTGAATTTTTTTTTTTTCAAATCCTTATAATTCGTAAACCGCTTAATAGATTTGAATGAAATTTGGCAAATTGATAGATTGGAAACCGTTCTTTAAAATGACATGGTGCATTTGTCAGCGGGGGTGGTGTAAGGGGTATTAAATCAATTCTTCATTCGGAACCTAATAACGTAAAAAGTACTATCACGAATTGAATGAAATTTGGTTAAAACGTGTATTAGGCGTTACTCTTTAAAATGGTATACAAAAAATTTCTATAAACTTTGAAATAACAAAAAAAATCGCAAAAATGTGACAAAATTGGTACAAAAATAAAATTTTTTTCAACACTTTTTTCATAGAAATTCTGAAATTTTTTTTTTTCAAATCCTTATAATTCGTAAACCGCTTAATAGATTTGAATGAAATTTGGTAAATTGATAGATTGGAAACCGTTCTTTAAAATGACATGGTGCATTTGTCAGCGGGGGGTGGTGTAAGGGGTATTAAATCAATTCTTCATTCGGAACCTAATAACGTAAAAAGTACTATCACGAATTGAATGAAATTTGGTTAAAACGTGTATTAGGCGTTACTCTTTAAAATGGTATACAAAAAATTTCTATAAACTTTGAAAATAACAAAAAAAAAATCGCAAAAATGTGACAAAATTGGTACAAAAATAAAATTTTTTTCCACACTTTTTTCATAGAAATTCTGAAATTTTTTTTTTTCCAATCCTTATAATTCGTAAACCGCTTAATAGATTTGAATGAAATTTGGCAAATTGATAGATTGGAAACCGTTCTTTAAAATGACATGGTGCATTTGTCAGCGGGGGGTGGTGTAAGGGGGTATTAAATCAATTCTTCATTCGGAACCTAATAACGTAAAAAGTACTATCACGAATTGAATGAAATTTGGTTAAAACGTGTATTAGGCGTTACTCTTTAAAATGGTATACAAAAAAATTTCTATAAACTTTGAAAATAACAAAAAAAATCGCAAAAATGTGACAAAATTGGTACAAAAATAAAAATTTTTTCAACACTTTTTTCATAGAAATTCTGAAAAATTTTTTTTTTTTCAAATCCTTATAATTCGTAAACCGCTTAATAGATTTGAATGAAATTTGGCAAATTGATAGATTGGAAACCGTTCTTTAAAATGACATGGTGCATTTGTCAGCGGGGGGTGGTGTAAGGGGTATTAAATCAATTCTTCATTCGGAACCTAATAACGTAAAAAGTACTATCACGAATTGAATGAATTTGGTTAAAACGTGTATTAGGCGTTACTCTTTAAAATGGTATACAAATAATTTCTATAAACTTTGAAAATAACAAAAAAAAATCGCAAAAATGTGACAAAATTGGTACAAAAATAAAATTTTTTTCAACACTTTTTTCCTAGAAATTCTGAAATTTTTTTTTTTTTTCAAATCCTTGAAATTCGTTAACCGCTTAATAGATTTGAATGAAATTTGGCAAATTGATAGATTGGAAACCGTTCTTTAAAATGACATGGTGCATTTGTCAGCGGGGGGTGGTGTAAGGGGTATTAAATCAATTCTTCATTCGGAACCTAATAACGTAAAAAGTACTATCACGAATTGAATGAAATTTGGTTAAAACGTGTATTAGGCGTTACTCTTTAAAATGGTATACAAAAAATTTCTATAAACTTTGAAAATAACAAAAAAAATCGCAAAAATGTGACAAAATTGGTACAAAAATAAAATTTTTTTCAACACTTTTTTCGTAGAAATTCTGAAATTTTTTTTTTTCAAATCCTTATAATTCGTAAACCGCTTAATAGATTTGAATGAAATTTGGCAAATTGATAGATTGGAAACCGTTCTTTAAAATGACATGGTGCATTTGTCAGCGGGGGGTGGTGTAAGGGGTATTAAATCAATTCTTCATTCGGAACCTAATAACGTAAAAAGTACTATCACGAATTGAATGAAATTTGGTTAAAACGTGTATTAGGCGTTACTCTTTAAAATGGTACACAAAAAATTCCTATAAACTTTGAAATTAAAAAAAAAAATCGCAAAAATGTGACAAAATTGGTACAAAAATAAAATTTTTTTCAACACTTTTTTCATAGAAATTCTGAAATTTTTTTTTTTTCAAATCCTTATAATTCGTAAACCGCTTAATAGATTTGAATGAAATTTGGCAAATTGATAGATTGGAAACCGTTCTTTAAAATGACATGGTGCATTTGTCAGCGGGGGGTGGTGTAAGGGGTATTAAATCAATTCTTCATTCGGAACCTAATAACGTAAAAAGTACTATCACGAATTGAATGAAATTTGGTTAAAACGTGTATTAGGCGTTACTCTTTAAAATGGTATACAAAAAATTTCTATAAACTTTGAAAATAACAAAAAAAATCGCAAAAATGTGACAAAATTGGTACAAAAATAAAAATTTTTTCAACACTTTTTTCATAGAAATTCTGAAATTTTTTTTTTTTTTCAAATCCTTATAATTCGTAAACCGCTTAATAGATTTGAATGAAATTTTGGCAAATTGATAGATTGGAAACCGTTCTTTAAAATGACATGGTGCATTTGTCAGCGGGGGGTGGTGTAAGGGGTATTAAATCAATTCTTCATTCGGAACCTAATAACGTAAAAAGTACTTCACGAATTGAATGAAATTTGGTTAAAAACGTGTATTAGGCGTTACTCTTTAAAATGGTATACAAAAAATTTCTATAAACTTTGAAAATAACAAAAAAAATCGCAAAAATGTGACAAAATTGGTACAAAAATAAAATGTTTTTCAACACTTTTTTCATAGAAATTCTGAAATTTTTTTTTCAAATCCTTATAATTCGTAAACCGCTTAATAGATTTGAATGAAATTTGGCAAATTGATAGATTGGAAACCGTTCTTTAAAATGACATGGTGCATTTGTCAGCGGGGGGTGGTGTAAGGGGTATTAAATCAATTCTTCATTCGGAACCTAATAACGTAAAAAGCACTATCACGAATTGAATGAAATTTGGTTAAAACGTGTATTAGGCGTTACTCTTTAAAATGGTATACAAAAAATTTCTATAAACTTTGAAAATAACAAAAAAAATCGCAAAAATGTGACAAAATTGGTACAAAAATAAAATTTTTTTCAACACTTTTTTCATAGAAATTCTGAAATTTTTTTTTTTCAAATCCTTATAATTCGTAAACCGCTTAATAGATTTGAATGAAATTTGGCAAATTGATAGATTGGAAACCGTTCTTTAAAATGACATGGTGCATTTGTCAGCGGGGGGTGGTGTAAGGGGGTATTAAATCAATTCTTCATTCGGAACCTAATAACGTAAAAAAGTACTATCACGAATTGAATGAAATTTGGTTTAAAACGTGTATTAGGCGTTACTCTTTAAAATGGTATACAAAAAATTTCTATAAACTTTGAAAATAACAAAAAAATCGCAAAAAATGTGACAAAATTGGTACAAAAATAAAATTTTTTCAACACTTTTTTCATAGAAATTCTGAAATTTTTTTTTTCAAATCCTTATAATTCGTAAACCGCTTAATAGATTTGAATGAAATTTGGCAAATTGATAGATTGGAAACCGTTCTTTAAAATGACATGGTTGCATTTGTCAGCGGGGGGTGGTGTAAGGGGTATTAAATCAATTCTTCATTCGGAACCTAATAACGTAAAAATTACTATCACGAATTGAATGAAATTTGGTTTAAAACGTGTATTAGGCGTTACTCTTTAAAATGGTATACAAAAAATTTCTATAAACTTTGAAAATAACAAAAAAAATCGCAAAAATGTGACAAAATTGGTACAAAAATAAAATTTTTTTCAACACTTTTTTCATAGAAATTCTGAAATTTTTTTTTTTTTCAAATCCTTATAATTCGTAAACCGCTTAATAGATTTGAATGAAATTTGGCAAATTGATAGATTGGAAACCGTTCTTTAAAATGACATGGTGCATTTGTCAGCGGGGGGTGGTGTAAGGGGTATTAAATCAATTCTTCATTCGGAACCTAATAACGTAAAAAGTACTATCACGAATTGAATGAAATTTAGTTAAAACGTGTATTAGGCGTTACTCTTTAAAATGGTATACAAAAAATTTCTATAAACTTTGAAAATAACAAAAAAAATCCCAAAAATGTGACAAAATTGGTACAAAAATAAAATTTTTTTTCAACACTTTTTTAATAGAAATTCTGAAATTTTTTTTTTTTCAAATCCTTATAATTCGTAAACCGCTTAATAGATTTGAATGAAATTTGGCAAATTGATAGATTGGAAACCGTTCTTTAAAATGACATGGTGCATTTGTCAGCGGGGGGTGGTGTAAGGGGTATTAAATCAATTCTTCATTCGGAACCTAATAACGTAAAAAGTACTATCACGAATTGAATGAAATTTGGTTAAAACGTGTATTAGGCGTTACTCTTTAAAATGGTATACAAAAAATTTCTATAAACTTTGAAAATAACAAAAAAAATCGCAAAAATGTGACAAAATTGGTACAAAAATAAAATTTTTTTTCAACACTTTTTTCATAGAAATTCTAAAATTTTTTTTTTTCAAATCCTTATAATTCGTAAACCGCTTAATAGATTTGAATGAAATTTGGCAAATTGATAGATTGGAAACCGTTCTTTAAAATGACATGGTGCATTTGTCAGCGGGGGGTGGTGTAAGGGGTATTAAATCAATTCTTCATTCGGAACCTAATAACGTAAAAAGTACTATCACGAATTGAATGAAATTTGGTTTAAAACGTGTATTAGGCGTTACTCTTTAAAATGGTATACAAAAAATTTCTATAAACTTTGAAAATAACAAAAAAAAATCGCAAAAATGTGACAAAATTGGTACAAAAATAAAATTTTTTTCAACATTTTTTTCATAGAAATTCTGAATTTTTTTTTTTCAAATCCTTATAATTCGTAAACCGCTTAATAGAGTTGAATGAAATTTGGCAAATTGATAGATTGGAAACCGTTCTTTAAAATGACATGGTGCATTTGTCAGCGGGGGGTGGTGTAAGGGGTATTAAATCAATTCTTCATTCGGAACCTAATAACGTAAAAAGTACTATCACGAATTGAATGAAATTTGGTTAAAACGTGTATTAGGCGTTACTCTTTAAAATGGTATACAAAAAATTTCTATAAACTTTGAAAATAACAAAAAAAAAATCGCAAAAATGTGACAAAATTGGTACAAAAATAAAATTTTTTTCAACACTTTTTTCATAGAAATTCTGAAATTTTTTTTTTTTTCAAATCCTTATAATTCGTAAACCGCTTAATAGATTTGAATTGAAATTTGCAAATTGATAGATTGGAAACCGTTCTTTAAAATGACATGGTGCATTTGTCAGCGGGGGGTGGTGTAAGGGGTATTAAATCAATTCTTCATTCGGAACCTAATAACGTAAAAAGTACTATCACGAATTGAATGAAATTTGGTTAAAACGTGTATTAGGCGTTACTCTTTAAAATGGTATACAAAAAAATTTCTATAAACTTTAAAAATAACAAAAAAAATCGCAAAATGTGACAAAATTGGTACAAAAATAAAATTTTTTTCAACACTTTTTTCATAGAAATTCTGAAATTTTTTTTTTTCAAATCCTTATAATTCGTAAACCGCTTAATAGATTTGAATGAAATTTGGCAAATTGATAGATTGGAAACCGTTCTTTAAAATGACATGGTGCATTTGTCAGCGGGGGGTGGTGTAAGGGGTATTAAATCAATTCTTCATTCGGAACCTAATAACGTAAAAAGTACTATCACGAATTGAATGAAATTTGGTTTAAAACGTGTATTAGGCGTTACTCTTTAAAATGGTATACAAAAAATTTCTATAAACTTTGAAAATAACAAAAAAATCGCAAAAATGTGACAAAATTGGTACAAAAATAAAATTTTTTTCAACACTTTTTTCATAGAAATTCTGAAATTTTTTTTTTTTCAAATCCTTATAATTCGTAACCGCTTAATAGATTTGAATGAAATTTGGCAAATTGATAGATTGGAAACCGTTCTTTAAAATGACATGGTGCATTTGTCAGCGGGGGGTGGTGTAAGGGGTATTAAATCAATTCTTCATTCGGAACCTAATAACGTAAAAAGTACTATCACGAATTGAATGAAATTTGGTTAAAACGTGTATTAGGCGTTACTCTTTAAAATGGTATACAAAAAATTTCTATAAACTTTGAAAATAACAAAAAAAATCGCAAAAATGTGACAAAATTGGTACAAAAATAAAATTTTTTTCAACACTTTTTTCATAGAAATTCTGAAATTTTTTTTTTTTTCAAATCCTTATAATTCGTAAACCGCTTAATAGATTTGAATGAAATTTGGCAAATTGATAGATTGGAAACCGTTCTTTAAAATGACATGGTGCATTTGTCAGCGGGGGGTGGTGTAAGGGGTATTAAATCAATTCTTCATTCGGAACCTAATAACGTAAAAAGTACTATCACGAATTGAATGAAATTTGGTTAAAACGTGTATTAGGCGTTACTCTTTAAAATGGTATACAAAAAATTTCTATAAACTTTGAAAATAACAAAAAAAAACGCAAAAATGTGACAAAATTGGTACAAAAATAAAATTTTTTTCAACACTTTTTTCATAGAAATTCTGAAATTTTTTTTTTTCAAATCCTTATAATTCGTAAACCGCTTAATAGATTTGAATGAAATTTGGCAAATTGATAGATTGGAAACCGTTCTTTAAGATGACATGGTGCATTTGTCAGCGGGGGGTGGTGTAAGGGGTATTAAATCAATTCTTCATTCGGAACCTAATAACGTAAAAAGTACTATCACGAATTGAATGAAATATGGTTAAAACGTGTATTAGGCGTTACTCTTTAAAATGGTATACAAAAAATTTCTATAAACTTTGAAAATAACAAAAAAAATCGCAAAAATGTGACAAAATAGGTACAAAAATAAAAATTTTTTCAACACTTTTTTCATAGAAATTCTGAAATTTTTTTTTTTTCAAATCCTTATAATTCGTAAACCGCTTAATAGATTTGAATGAAATTTGGCAAATTGATAGATTGGAAACCGTTCTTTAAAATGACATGGTGCATTTGTCAGCGGGGGGTGGTGTAAGGGGTATTACATCAATTCTTCATTCGGAACCTAATAACGTAAAAAGTACTATCACGAATTGAATGAAATTTGGTTAAAACGTGTATTAGGTGTTACTCTTTAAAATGGTATACAAAAAAATTTCTATAAACTGCGAAAATAACAAAAAAAATCGCAAAAATGTGGACAAAATTGGTACAAAAATAAAATTTTTTTCAACACTTTTTTCATAGAAATTCTGAATTTTTTTTTTTTTCAAATCCTTATAATTCGTAAACCGCTTAATAGATTTGAATGAAATTTGGCAAATTGATAGATTGGAAACCGTTGTTTAAAATGACATGGTGCATTTGTCAGCGGGGGGTGGTGTAAGGGGTATTAAATCAATTCTTCATTCGGAACCTAATAACGTAAAAAGTACTATCACGAATTGAATGAAATTTGGTTAAAACGTGTATTAGGCGTTACTCTTTAAAATGGTATACAAAAAATTTCTATAAACTTTGAAAATAACAAAAAAAAATCGCAAAAATGTGACAAAATTGGTACAAAAATAAAATTTTTTTCAACACTTTTTTCATAGAAATTTAGAATTTTTTTTTTTCAAATCCTTATAATTCGTAAACCGCTTAATAGATTTGAATGAAATTTGGCAAATTGATAGATTGGAAACCGTTCTTTAAAATGACATGGTGCATTTGTCAGCGGGGGGTGGTGTAAGGGGTATTAAATCAATTCTTCATTCGGAACCTAATAACGTAAAAAGTACTATCACGAATTGAATGAAATTTGGTTTAAAACGTGTATTAGGCGTTACTCTTTAAAATGGTATACAAAAAATTTCTATAAACTTTGAAAATAACAAAAAAAATCGCAAAAATGTGACAAAATTGGTACAAAAATAAAATTTTTTTCAACACTTTTTTCATAGGAATTCTGAAATTTTTTTTTTCAAATCCTTATAATTCGTAAACCGCTTAATAGATTTGAATGAAATTTGGCAAATTGATAGATTGGAAACCGTTCTTTAAAATGACATGGTGCATTTGTCAGCGGGGGGTGGTGTAAGGGGTATTAAATCAATTCTTCATTCGGAACCTAATAACGTAAAAAGTACTATCACGAATTGAATGAAATTTGGTTAAAAACGTGTATTAGGCGTTACTCTTTAAAATGGTATACAAAAAATTTCTATAAACTTTGAAAATAACAAAAAAAATCGCAAAAATGTGACAAAATTGGTACAAAAATAAAATTTTTTTCAACACTTTTTTCATAGAAATTCTGAAATTTTTTTTTTTTTCAAATCCTTATAATTCGTAAACCGCTTAATAGATTTGAATGAAATTTGGCAAATTGATAGATTGGAAACCGTTCTTTAAAATGACATGGTGCATTTGTCAGCGGGGGGTGGTGTAAGGGGTATTAAATCAATTCTTCATTCGGAACCTAATACGTAAAAAGTACTATCACGAATTGAATGAAATTTGGTTAAAACGTGTATTAGGTGTTACTCTTTAAAATGGTATACAAAAAAATTTCTATAAACTGCGAAAATAACAAAAAAATCGCAAAAATGTGACAAAATTGGTACAAAAATAAAATTTTTTTTCAACACTTTTTTCATAGAAATTCTGAAATTTTTTTTTTTCAAATCCTTATAATTCGTAAACCGCTTAATAGATTTGAATGAAATTTGGCAAATTGATTGATTGGAAACCGTTGTTTTAAATGACATGGTGCATTTGTCAGCGGGGAGTGGTGTAAGGGGTATTAAATCAATTCTTCATTCGGAACCTAATAACGTAAAAAGTACTATCACGAATTGAATGAAATTTGGTTAAAACGTGTATTAGGCGTTACTCTTTAAAATGGTATACAAAAAATTTCTATAAACTTTGAAAATAACAAAAAAAATCGCAAAAATGTGACAAAATTGGTACAAAAATAAAATTTTTTTCAACACTTTTTTCATAGAAATTTAGAAATTTTTTTTTTCAAATCCTTATAATTCGTAAACCGCTTAATAGATTTGAATGAAATTTTGGCAAATTGATAGATTGGAAACCGTTCTTTAAAATGACATGGTGCATTTGTCAGCGGGGGGTGGTGTAAGGGGTATTAAATCAATTCTTCATTCGGAACCTAATAACGTAAAAAGTACTATCACGAATTGAATGAAATTTGGTTAAAACTTGTATTAGGCGTTAC
>OW052186.1:6272620-6298093 GCA_932526625.1 Rhingia campestris | reverse complement strand
ATAAAAAATTTCAGAATTTCTATGAAAAAAGTGTTGAAAAAAATTTTATTTTTGTACCAATTTTGTCACATTTTTGCGATTTTTTTTGTTTTTTTTCAAAGTTTATAGAAATTTTTTGTATACCATTTTAAAGAGTAACGCCTAATACACGTTTTAACCAAATTTCATTCAATTCGTGATAGTTCTTTTTACGTTATTAGGTTCCGAATGAAGAATTGATTTAATACCCCTTACACCACCCCCCGCTGACAAATGCACCATGTCATTTTAAAGAACGTTTTCCAATCTATCAATTTGCCAAATTTCATTGAAATCTATTAAGCGGTTTACGAATTATAAGGATTTGAAAAAAAAAATTTCAGAATTTCTATGAAAAAAGTGTTGAAAAAAATTTTATTTTTGTACCAATTTTGTCACATTTTTTGCGATTTTTTTTTGTTTTTTTCAAAGTTAATAGAAATTTTTTGTATACCATTTTAAAGAGTAACGCCTAATACACGTTTTAACCAAATTTCATTCAATTCGTGATAGTACTTTTTACGTTATTAGGTTCCGAATGAAGAATTGATTTAATACCCCTTACACCACCCCCCGCTGACAAATGCACCATGTCATTTTAAATAACGGTTTCCAATCTATCAATTTGCCAAATTTCATTCAAATCTATTAAGCGGTTTACGAATTATAAGGATTTGAAAAAAAAAAAAAATTCAGAATTTCTATGAAAAAAGTGTTGAAAAAAATTTTATTTTTGTACCAATTTTGTCACATTTTTGCGATTTTTTTTGTTTTTTTTTCAAAGTTTATAGAAATTTTTTGTATACCATTTTTAAAGAGTAACGCCTAATACACGTTTTAACCAAATTTCATTCAATTCGTGATAGTACTTTTTTACGTTATTAGGTTCCGAATGATGAAGATTGATTTTATACCCCTTACACCACCCCCCGCTGACAAATGCACCATGTCATTTTAAAGAACGGTTTCCAATCTATCAATTTGCCAAATTTCATTGAAATCTATTAAGCGGTTTACGAATTATAAGGATTTGAAAAAAAAAAATTCAGAATTTCTATGAAAAAGTGTTGAAAAAAATTTTATTTTTGTACCAATTTTTTCACATTTTTGCGATTTTTTTTGTTTTTTTCAAAGTTTATAGAAATTTTTTGTATACCATTTTAAAGAGTAACGCCTAATACACGTTTTAACCAAATTTCATTCAATTCGTTATAGTACTTTTTACGTTATTAGGTTCCGAATGAAGAATTGATTTTATACCCCTTACACCACCCCCCCGCTGACAAATGCACCATGTCATTTTAAAGAACGGTTTCCAATCTATCAATTTGCCAAAATTCATTCAAATCTATTAAGCGGTTTACGAATTATAAGGATTTGAAAAAAAAAAAATTTCAGAATTTCTATGAAAAAAGTGTTGAAAAAAATTTTATTTTTTGTACCAATTTTGTCACATTTTTGCGATTTTTTTTGTTTTTTAAAAAGTTTATAGAAATTTTTTGTATACCATTTTAAAGAGTAACGCCTAATACACGTTTTAACCAAATTTCATTCAATTCGTGATAGTACTTTTTACGTTATTAGGTTCCGAATGAAGAATTGATTTAATACCCCTTACACCACCCCCCTCTGACAAATGCATCATGTCATTTTAAAGAACGGTTTCCAATCTATCAATTTGCCAAATTTCATTCAAATCTATTAAGCGGTTTACGAATTATAATGATTTGAAAAAAAAAAAAATACAGAATTTCTATGAAAAAAGTGTTGAAAAAAAATTTTATTTTTGTACCAATTTTGTCACATTTTTGCGATTTTTTTTGTTTTTTTTTCAAAGTTTATAGAAATGTTTTGTATACCATTTTAAAGAGTAACGCCTAATACACGTTTTAACCAAATTTCATTCAATTCGTGATAGTACTTTTTACGTTATTAGGTTCCGAATGAAGAATTGATTTAATACCCCTTGCACCACCCCCCGCTGACAAATGCACCATGTCATTTTAAATAACGGTTTCCAATCTATCAATTTGCCAAATTTCATTCAAATCTATTAAGCGGTTTACGAATTATAAGGATTTGAAAAAAAAAAATTTCAGAATTTCTATGAAAAAAGTGTTGAAAAAAATTTTATTTTTGTACCAATTTTGTCACATTTTTGCGATTTTTTTGTTTTTTCAAAGTTTATAGAAATTTTTTGTATACCATTTTAAAGAGTAACGCCTAATACACGTTTTAACCAAATTTCATTCAATTCGTGATAGTACTTTTTACGTTATTAGGTTCCGAATGAAGAATTGATTTAATACCCCTTACACCACCCCCCGCTGACAAATGCACCATGTCATTTTAAATAACGGTTTCCAATCTATCAATTTGCCAAATTTCATTCAAATCTATTAAGCGGTTTACGAATTATAAGGATTTGAAAAAAAAAAATTTCAGAATTTCTATGAAAAAAGTGTTGAAAAATTTTTTATTTTTGTACCAATTTTGTCACATTTTTGCGATATTTTTTGTTTTTTTCAAAGTTTATAGAAATTTTTTGTATACCATTTTAAAGAGTAACGCCTAATACACGTTTTAACCAAATTTCATTCAATTCGTGATAGTACTTTTTACGTTATTAGGTTCCGAATGAAGAATTGATTTTATACCCCTTACACCACCCCCCGCTGACAAATGCACCATGTCATTTTAAAGAACGGTTTCCAATCTATCAATTTGCCAAATTTCATTCATATCTATTAAGCGGTTTACGAATTAAAAGGATTTGAAAAAAAAAAAAAATTCAGAATTTCTATGAAAAAAGTGTTGAAAAAAATTTTATTTTTGTACCAATTTTGTCACATTTTTGCGATTTTTTTTGTTTTTTTCAAAGTTTATAGAAATTTTTTGTATACCATTTTAAAGAGTAACGCCTAATACACGTTTTAACCAAATTTCATTCAATTCGTGATAGTACTTTTTACGTTATTAGGTTCCGAATGAAGAATTGATTTAATACCCCTTACACCACCCCCCGCTGACAAATGCACCATGTCATTTTAAATAACGGTTTCCAATCTATCAATTTGCCAAATTTCATTCAAATCTATTAAGCGGTTTACGAATTATAAGGATTTGAAAAAAAAAAAATTCAGAATTTCTATGAAAAAAGTGTTGAAAAAAATTTTATTTTTGTACCAATTTTGTCACATTTTTGCGATTTTTTTTTGTTTTTTTTCAAAGTTTATAGAAAATTTTTTGTATACCATTTTAAAGAGTAACGCCTAATACACGTTTTAACCAAATTTCATTCAATTCGTGATAGTACTTTTTACGTTATTAGGTTCCGAATGAAGAATTGATTTAATACCCCTTACACCACCCCCGCTGACAAATGCACCATGTCATTTTAAAGAACGGTTTCCAATCTATCAATTTGCCAAATTTCATTGAAATCTATTAAGCGGTTTACGAATTATAAGGATTTGAAAAAAAAAAAAATTCAGAATTTCTATGAAAAAAGTGTTGAAAAAAATTTTATTTTTGTACCAATTTTTTCACATTTTTGCGATTTTTTTTGTTTTTTTCAAAGTTTATAGAAATTTTTTGTATACCATTTTAAAGAGTAACGCCTAATACACGTTTTAACCAAATTTCATTCAATTCGTGATAGTACTTTTTACGTTATTAGGTTCCGTATGAAGAATTGATTTTATACCCCTTACACCACCCCCCCGATGACAAATGCACCATGTCATTTTAAAGAACGGTTTCCAATCTATCAATTTGCCTAATTTCATTCAAATTACGAATTATAAGGATTTGAAAAAAAAAATTTCAGAATTTCTATGAAAAAAGTGTTGAAAAAAATTTTATTTTTGTACCAATTTTGTCACATTTTTGCGATTTTTTTTGTTTTTTTCAAAGTTTATAGAAATTTTTTGTATACCATTTTAAAGAGTAACGCCTAATACACGTTTTAACCAAATTTCATTCAATTCGTGATAGTACTTTTTACGTTATTAGGTTCCGAATGAAGAATTGATTTAATACCCCTTACACCACCCCCCTCTGACAAATGCATCATGTCATTTTAAAGAACGGTTTCCAATCTATCAATTTGCCAAATTTCATTCAAATCTATTAAGCGGTTTACGAATTATAATGATTTGAAAAAAAAAAAAAATACAGAATTTCTATGAAAAAAGTGTTGAAAAAAATTTTATTTTTGTACCAATTTTGTCACATTTTTGCGATTTTTTTTGTTTTTTTCAAAGTTTATAGAAATGTTTTGTATACCATTTTAAAGAGTAACGCCTAATACACGTTTTAACCAAATTTCATTCAATTCGTGATAGTACTTTTTACGTTATTAGGTTCCGAATGAAGAATTTATTTAATACCCCTTACACCACCCCCCGCTGACAAATGCACCATGTCATTTTAAATAACGGTTTCCAATCTATCAATTTGCCAAATTTCATTCAAATCTATTAAGCGGTTTACGAATTATAAGGATTTGAAAAAAAAAATTTCAGAATTTCTATGAAAAAAGTGTTGAAAAAAATTTTATTTTTGTACCAATTTTGTCACATTTTTGCGATTTTTTTTGTTATTTTCAAAGTTTATAGAAATTTTTTGTATACCATTTTAAAGAGTAACGCCTAATACACGTTTTAACCAAATTTCATTCAATTCGTGATAGTACTTTTTACGTTATTAGGTTCCGAATGAAGAATTGATTTTATACCCCTTACACCACCCCCCGCTGACAAATGCACCATGTCATTTTAAAGAACGGTTTCCAATCTATCAATTTGCCAAATTTCATTCAAATCTATTAGCGGTTTACGAATTATAAGGATTTGAAAAAAAAAAATTTCAGAATTTCTATGAAAAAAGTGTTGAAAAAAATTTTATTTTTGTACCAATTTTGTCACATTTTTGCGATTTTTTTTGTTTTTTCAAAGTTTATAGAAATTTTTTGTATACCATTTTAAAGAGTAACGCCTAATACACGTTTTAACCAAATTTCATTCAATTCGTGATAGTACTTTTTACGTTATTAGGTTCCGAATGAAGAATTGATTTTATACCCCTTACACCACCCCCCGCTGACAAATGCACCATGTCATTTTAAAGAACGGTTTCCAATCTATCAATTTGCCAAATTTCATTCAAATCTATTAAGCGGTTGACGAATTTTAAGGATTTGAAAAAAAAAAATTTCAGAATTTCTATGAAAAAAGTGTTGAAAAAAATTTTATTTTTGTACCAATTTTGTCACATTTTTTGCGATTTTTTTTGTTTTTTTTCAAAGTTTATAGAAATTTTTTGTATACCATTTTAAAGAGTAACGCCTAATACACGTTTTAACCAAATTTCATTCAATTCGTGATAGTACTTTTTACGTTATTAGGTTCCGAATGAAGAATTGATTTTATACCCCTTACACCACCCCCCGCTGACAAATGCACCATGTCATTTTAAAGAACGGTTTCCAATCTATCAATTTGCCAAATTTCATTCAAATCTATTAAGCGGTTTACGAATTATAATGATTTGAAAAAAAAAAATACAGAATTTCTATGAAAAAAGTGTTGAAAAAAATTTTATTTTTGTACCAATTTTGTCACATTTTTTGCGATTTTTTTTGTTTTTTTTCAAAGTTTATAGAAATGTTTTGTATACCATTTTAAAGAGTAACGCCTAATACACGTTTTAACCAAATTTCATTCAATTCGTGATAGTACTTTTTACGTTATTAGGTTCCGAAGGAAGAATTGATTTAATACCCCTTGCACCACCCCCCGCTGACAAATGCACCATGTCATTTTAAATAACGGTTTCCAATCTATCAATTTGCCAAATTTCATTCAAATCTATTAAGCGGTTTACGAATTATAAGGATTTGAAAAAAAAAAATTTCAGAATTTCTATGAAAAAAGTGTTGAAAAAAATTTTATTTTTGTACCAATTTTGTCACATTTTTGCGATTTTTTTGTTTTTTCAAAGTTTATAGAAACTTTTTGTATACCATTTTAAAGAGTAACGCCTAATACACGTTTTAACCAAATTTCATTCAATTCGTGATAGTACTTTTTACGTTATTAGGTTCCGAATGAAGAATTGATTTAATACCCCTTACACCACCCCCCGCTGACAAATGCACCATGTCATTTTAAATAACGGTTTCCAATCTATCAATTTGCCAAATTTCATTCAAATCTATTAAGCGGTTTACGAATTATAAGGATTTGAAAAAAAAAATTTCAGAATTTCTATGAAAAAAGTGTTGAAAAAATTTTTATTTTTGTACCAATTTTGTCACATTTTTGCGATATTTTTTGTTTTTTTCAAAGTTTATAGAAATTTTTTGTATACCATTTTAAAGAGTAACGCCTAATACACGTTTTAACCAAATTTCATTCAATTCGTGATAGTACTTTTTACGTTATTAGGTTCCGAATGAAGAATTGATTTTATACCCCTTACACCACCCCCCGCTGACAAATGCACCATGTCATTTTAAATAACGGTTTCCAATCTATCAATTTGCCAAATTTCATTCAAATCTATTAAGCGGTTTACGAATTATAAGGATTTGAAAAAAAAAAAAATTTCAGAATTTCTATGAAAAAAGTGTTGAAAAAAATTTTATTTTTGTACCAATTTTGTCACATTTTTTGCGATTTTTTTTGTTTTTTTCAAAGTTTATAGAAATTTTTTGTATACCATTTTAAAGAGTAACGCCTAATACACGTTTTAACCAAATTTCATTCAATTCGTGATAGTACTTTTTGCGTTATTAGGTTCCGAATGAAGAATTGATTTTATACCCCTTACACCACCCCCCGCTGACAAATGCACCATGTCATTTTAAAGAACGGTTTCCAATCTATCAATTTGCCAAATTTCATTCAAATCTATTAAGCGGTTTACGAATTATAAGGATTTGAAAAAAAAAAATTTCAGAATTTCTATGAAAAAAGTGTTGAAAAAAATTTTATTTTTGTACCAATTTTGTCACATTTTTGCGATTTTTTTGTTTTTTCAAAGTTTATAGAAACTTTTTGTATACCATTTTAAAGAGTAACGCCTAATACACGTTTTAACCAAATTTCATTCAATTCGTGATAGTACTTTTTACGTTATTAGGTTCCGAATGAAGAATTGATTTAATACCCCTTACACCACCCCCCGCTGACAAATGCACCATGTCATTTTAAATAACGGTTTCCAATCTATCAATTTGCCAAATTTCATTCAAATCTATTAAGCGGTTTACGAATTATAAGGATTTGAAAAAAAAAATTTCAGAATTTCTATGAAAAAAGTGTTGAAAAAATTTTTATTTTTGTACCAATTTTGTCACATTTTTGCGATATTTTTTGTTTTTTTCAAAGTTTATAGAAATTTTTTGTATACCATTTTAAAGAGTAACGCCTAATACACGTTTTAACCAAATTTCATTCAATTCGTGAAAGTACTTTTTACGTTATTAGGTTCCGAATGAAGAATTGATTTTATACCCCTTACACCACCCCCCGCTGACAAATGCACCATGTCATTTTAAATAACGGTTTCCAATTTATCAATTTGCCAAATTTCATTCAAATCTATTAAGCGGTTTACGAATTATAAGGATTTGAAAAAAAAAAAAAATTTCAGAATTTCTATGAAAAAAGTGTTGAAAAAAATTTTATTTTTGTACCAATTTTGTCACATTTTTTGCGATTTTTTTTTGTTTTTTTCAAAGTTTATAGAAATTTTTTGTATACCATTTTAAAGAGTAACGCCTAATACACGTTTTAACCAAATTTCATTCAATTCGTGATAGTACTTTTTACGTTATTAGGTTCCGAATGAAGAATTGATTTTATACCCCTTACACCACCCCCCGCTGACAAATGCACCATGTCATTTTAAAGAACGGTTTCCAATCTATCAATTTGCCAAATTTCATTCAAATCTATTAAGCGGTTTACGAATTATAAGGATTTGAAAAAAAAAAATTTCAGAATTTCTATGAAAAAAGTGTTGAAAAAATTTTATTTTTGTACCAATTTTGTCACATTTTTGCGATTTTTTTTGTTTTTTTTTTCAAAGTTTATAGAAATTTTTTGTATACCATTTTAAAGAGTAACGCCTAATACACGTTTTAACCAAATTTCATTCAATTCGTGATAGTTCTTTTTACGTTATTAGGTTCCGAATGAAGAATTGATTTAATACCCCTTACACCACCCCCGCTGACAAATGCACCATGTCATTTTAAAGAACGGTTTCCAATCTATCAATTTGCCAAATTTCATTGACATCTATTAAGCGGTTTACGAATTATAAGGATTTGAAAAAAAAAAATTTCAGAATTTCTATGAAAAAAGTGTTGAAAAAAATTTTATTTTTGTACCAATTTTGTCACATTTTTGCGATTTTTTTTGTTTTTTTCAAAGTTTATAGAAATTTTTTGTATACCATTTTAAAGAGTAACGCCTAATACACGTTTTAACCAAATTTCATTCAATTCGTGATAGTACTTTTTACGTTATTAGGTTCCGAATGAAGAATTGATTTTATACCCCTTACACCACCCCCCGCTGACAAATGCACCATGTCATTTTAAAGAACGGTTTCCAATCTATCAATTTGCCAAATTTCATTCAAATCTATTAAGCGGTTTACGAATTAAAAGGATTTGAAAAAAAAAAAAATTCAGAATTTCTATGAAAAAAGTGTTGAAAAAAAATTTATTTTTGTACCAATTTTGTCACATTTTTGCGATTTTTTTTTGTTTTTTTTCAAAGTTTATAGAAATTTTTTGTATACCATTTTAAAGAGTAACGCCTAATACACGTTTTAACCAAATTTCATTCAATTCGTGATAGTACTTTTTACGTTATTAGGTTCCGAATGAAGAATTGATTTAATACCCCTTACACCACCCCCCGCTGAAAAATGCACCATGTCATTTTAAATAACGGTTTCCAATCTATCAATTTGCCAAATTTCATTCAAATCTATTAAGCGGTTTACGAATTATAAGGATTTGAAAAAAAAAAATTTCAGAATTTCTATGAAAAAAGTGTTGAAAAAAATTTTATTTTTGTACCAATTTTTTCACATTTTTGCGATTTTTTTTGTTTTTTTTCAAAGTTTATAGAAATTTTTTGTATACCATTTTAAAGAGTAACGCCTAATACACGTTTTAACCAAATTTCATTCAATTCGTGATAGTACTTTTTACGTTATTAGGTTCCGTATGAAGAATTGATTTTATACCCCTTACACCACCCCCCCGCTGACAAATGCACCATGTCATTTTAAAGAACGGTTTCCAATCTATCAATTTGCCAAATTTCATTCAAATCTATTAAGCGGTTTACGAATTATAAGGATTTGAAAAAAAAAGATTCAGAATTTCTATGAAAAAAGTGTTGAAAAAAATTTTATTTTTGTACCAATTTTGTCACATTTTTGCGATTTTTTTTGTTTTTTTCAAAGTTTATAGAAATTTTTTGTATACCATTTTAAAGAGTAACGCCTAATACACGTTTTAACCAAATTTCATTCAATTCGTGATAGTACTTTTTACGTTATTAGGTTCCGAATGAAGAATTGATTTAATACCCCTTACATCACCCCCCGCTGACAAATGCACCATGTCATTTTAAATAACGGTTTCCAATCTATCAATTTGCCAAATTTCATTCAAATCTATTAAGCGGTTTACGAATTATAAGGATTTGAAAAAAAAAAATTTCAGAATTTCTATGAAAAAAGTGTTGAAAAAAATTTTATTTTTGTACCAATTTTGTCACATTTTAGCGATTTTTTTTGTTTTTTTCAAAGTTTATAGAAATTTTTTGTATACCATTTTAAAGAGTAACGCCTAATACACGTTTTAACCAAATTTCATTCAATTCGTGATAGTACTTTTTACGTTATTAGGTTCCGAATGAAGAATTGATTTTATACCCCTTACACCACCCATCGCTGACAAATGCACCATGTCATTTTAAAGAACGGTTTCCAATCTATCAATTTGCCAAATTTCATTCAAATCTATTAAGCGGTTTACGAATTATAAGGATTTGAAAAAAAAAAAAATTCAGAATTTCTATGAAAAAAGTGTTGAAAAAAATTTTATTTTTGTACCAATTTTGTCACATTTTTGCGATTTTTTTTGTTTTTTTCAAAGTTTATAGAAATTTTTTGTATACCATTTTAAAGAGTAACGCCTAATACACGTTTTAACCAAATTTCATTCAATTCGTGATAGTACTTTTTACGTTATTAGGTTCCGAATGAAGAATTGATTTTATACCCCTTACACCACCCCCCGCTGACAAATGCACCATGTCATTTTAAAGAACGGTTTCCAATCTATCAATTTGCCAAATTTCATTCAAATCTATTAAGCGGTTTACGAATTATAAGGATTTGAAAAAAAAAAAAATCAGAATTTCTATGAAAAAAGTGTTGAAAAAAATTTTATTTTTGTACCAATTTTGTCACATTTTTGCGATTTTTTTTGTTTTTTTCAAAGTTTAAAGAAATTTTTTGTATACCATTTTAAAGAGTAACGCCTAATACACGTCTTAACCAAATTTCATTCAATTCGTGATAGTACTTTTTACGTTATTAGGTTCCGAATGAAGAATTGATTTAATACCCCTTACACCACCCCCCGCTGACAAATGCACCATGTCATTTTAAAGAACGGTTTCCAATCTATCAATTTGCCAAATTTCATTGAATCTATTAAGCGGTTTACGAATTATAAGGATTTGAAAAAAAAAAAATTTCAGAATTTCTATGAAAAAAGTGTTGAAAAAAATTTTATTTTTGTACCAATTTTGTCACATTTTTGCGATTTTTTTTGTTTTTTTCAAAGTTTATAGAAATTTTTTGTATACCATTTTAAAGAGTAACGCCTAATACACGTTTTAACCAAATTTCATTCAATTCGTGATAGTACTTTTTACGTTATTAGGTTCCGAATGAAGAATTGATTTAATACCCCTTACACCACCCCTCGCTGACAAATGCACCATGTCATTTTAAATAACGGTTTCCAATCTATCAATTTGCCAAATTTCATTCAAATCTATTAAGCGGTTTACGAATTATAAGGATTTGAAAAAAAAAAAATTCAGAATTTCTATGAAAAAAGTGTTGAAAAAAATTTTATTTTTGTACCAATTTTGTCACATTTTTGCGATTTTTTTTGTTTTTTTTTTTAAAGTTGATAGAAATTTTTTGTATACCATTTTAAAGAGTAACGCCTAATACACGTTTTAACCAAATTTCATTCAATTCGTGATAGTACTTTTTACGTTATTAGGTTCCGAATGAAGAATTGATTTTATACCCCTTACACCACCCCCCGCTGACAAATGCACCATGTCATTTTAAAGAACGGTTTCCAATCTATCAATTTGCCAAATTTCATTGAAATCTATTAAGCGGTTTACGAATTATAAGGATTTGAAAAAAAAAAATTCAGAATTTCTATGAAAAAAGTGTTGAAAAAAATTTTATTTTTGTACCAATTTTGTCACATTTTTGCGATTTTTTTTGTTTTTTTCAAAGTTTATAGAAATTTTTTGTATACCATTTTAAAGAGTAACGCCTAATACACGTTTTAACCAAATTTCATTCAATTCGTGATAGTACTTTTTACTTTATTAGGTTCCGAATGAAGAATTGATTTTATACCCCTTACACCACCCCCCGCTGACAAATGCACCATGTCATTTTAAAGAACGGTTTCCAATCTATCAATTTGCCAAATTTCATTCAAATCTATTAAGCGGTTTACGAATTATAAGGATTTGAAAAAAAAAAATTTCAGAATTTCTATGAAAAAAGTGTTGAAAAAAATTTTATTTTTGTACCAATTTTGTCACATTTTTGCGATTTTTTTTGTTTTTTTCAAAGTTTATAGAAATTTTTTGTATACCATTTTAAAGAGTAACGCCTAATACACGTTTTAACCAAATTTCATTCAATTCGTGATAGTACTTTTTACGTTATTAGGTTCCGAATGAAGGATTGATTTAATACCCCTTACACCACCCCCCGCTGACAAATGCACCATGTCATTTTAAAGAACGGTTTCCAATCTATCAATTTGCCAAATTTCATTCAAATCTATTAAGCGGTTTACGAATTATAAGGATTTGAAAAAAAAAAATTCAGAATTTCTATGAACGAGTGGTGGGTGCACGACTGGGTCGTACGCAACTTTCTCTTTCACAGCAAGTTGGGCGTTAGATCTAATCATAAGCATTTTGATTATTGATGCTAAAATGATATAAATAATGTCGAAATGTATTTATACGAATTTTGAATCCAAAATTTGAAGGAATCGATGTCAATGTGAAAAATAATGATTTTCGGTTTTTGGCCAAAACTGAAAATTCCGTTTGGTAATATTTGGGCTAAAACTAATTATGTGGAATTGCTTCAAGCTGTAATAGTAGTATATGTATTAAATTTCATTCAATTTGACACAATAGTTTGCGAGATATTAACAATTTTCTTTATATGGCCTAAATGACAAAATCCGTTATATGGATTTTCTCGAAAAAACTGGGTATGCAGTTTTGTTGGAACTAATATGGTTATAGTATATATAAAGTTTAATCAAAATCGTTAGAGCCGTTTTCGAGAAAATTGAGGTTATGTGTAATTTTTATATGGCAGGTACCAGTTTTAACATGGCTAAAAGCAAACAAAAAAAATGGCCTAGAATTATGACCAAAACAAGCTTGGATACGAAGTTTGAAGAAAATCGGTCAAGCCGTTTAGGCTGGGGAGACCGTCACGGACAGACGGACCGACGGACCGACGGACCGACGGACCGACGGACGGAATTCCAAAAACCACTTTTTTAGGCTCCGCTATCATCGTAATGTTAGAATCAATGAAAATCTCGAGGTCGAAAATTTTCACGAAAACAATATCTTTCTCTTTGTAAGAGAAAGTTAAAAAAGTGTTGAAAAAAATTTTATTTTTGTACCAATTTTGTCACATTTTTTGCGATTTTTTTTGTTTTTTAAAAAGTTTATAGAAATTTTCTGTATACCATTTTAAAGAGTAACGCCTAATACACGTTTTAACCAAATTTCATTCAATTCGTGATAGTACTTTTTACGTTATTAGGTTCCGAATGAAGAATTGATTTAATACCCCTTACACCACCCCCCTCTGACAAATGCACCATGTCATTTCAAAGAACGGTTTCCAATCTATCAATTTGCCAAATTTCATTCAAATCTATTAAGCGGTTTACGAATTATAAGGATTTGAAAAAAAAAAATTTCAGAATTTCTATGAAAAAAGTGTTGAAAAAAATTTTATTTTTGTACCAATTTTGTCACATTTTTGCGATTTTTTTTTGGTTTTTTCAAAGTTTATAGAAATGTTTTGTATACCATTTTAAAGAGTAACGCCTAATACACGTTTTAACCAAATTTCATTCAATTCGTGATAGGACTTTTTACGTTATTAGGTTCCGAATGAAGAATTGATTTAATACCCCTTACACCACCCCCGCTGACAAATGCACCATGTCATTTTTAATTACGGTTTCCAATCTATCAATTTGCCAAATTTCATTCAAATCTATTAAGCGGTTTACGAATTATAAGGATTTGAAAAAAAAAAATTTCAGAATTTCTATGAAAAAAGTGTTGAAAAAAATTTTATTTTTGTACCAATTTTGTCACATTTTTGCGATTTTTTTTGTTTTTTTCAAAGTTTAAAGAAATTTTTTGTATACCATTTTAAAGAGTAACGCCTAATACACGTTTTAACCAAATTTCATTCAATTCGTGATAGTAATTTTTACGTTATTAGGTTCCGAATGAAGAATTGATTTTATACCCCTTACACCACCCCCCGCTGACAAATATACCATATCATTTTAAAGAACGGTTTCCAATCTATCAATTTGCCAAATTTCATTCAAATCTATTAAGCGGTTTACGAATTATAAGGATTTGAAAAAAAAAAAAATTCAGAATTTCTATGAAAAAAGTGTTGAAAAAAATTTTATTTTTGTACCAATTTTGTCACATTTTTGCGATTTTTTTTTGTTTTTTTCAAAGTTTATGGAAATTTTTTGTATACCATTTTAAAGAATAACGCCTAATACACGTTTTAACCAAATTTCATTCAATTCGTGATAGTACTTTTTACGTTATTAGGTTCCGAATGAAGAATTGATTTAATACCCCTTACACCACCCCCCTCTGACAAATGCACCATGTCATTTCAAAGAACGGTTTCCAATCTATCAATTTGCCAAATTTCATTCAAATCTATTAAGCGGTTTACGAATTATAAGGATTTGAAAAAAAAAAATTTCAGAATTTCTATGAAAAAAGTGTTGAAAAAAATTTTATTTTTGTACCAATTTTGTCACATTTTTGCGATTTTTTTTTGGTTTTTTCAAAGTTTATAGAAATGTTTTGTATACCATTTTAAAGAGTAACGCCTAATACACGTTTTAACCAAATTTCATTCAATTCGTGATAGTAATTTTTACGTTATTAGGTTCCGAATGAAGAATTGATTTTATACCCCTTACACCACCCCCCGCTGACAAATATACCATATCATTTTAAAGAACGGTTTCCAATCTATCAATTTGCCAAATTTCATTCAAATCTATTAAGCGGTTTACGAATTATAAGGATTTGAAAAAAAAAAAAATTCAGAATTTCTATGAAAAAAGTGTTGAAAAAAATTTTATTTTTGTACCAATTTTGTCACATTTTTGCGATTTTTTTTGTTTTTTTCAAAGTTTATGGAAATTTTTTGTATACCATTTTAAAGAATAACGCCTAATACACGTTTTAACCAAATTTCATTCAATTCGTGATAGTACTTTTTACGTTATTAGGTTCCGAATGAAGAATTGATTTAATACCCCTTACACCACCCCCCGCTGACAAATGCACCATGTCATTTTAAAGAACGGTTTCCAATCTATCAATTTCCCAAATTTCATTCAAATCTATTAAGCGGTTTACGAATTATAAGGATTGGAAAAAAAAATTTCAGAATTTCTATGAAAAAAGTGTTGAAAAAAATTTTATTTTTGTACCAATTTTGTCACATTTTTGCGATTTTTTTTGTTTTTTTCAAAGTTTAAAGAAATTTTTTGTATACCATTTTAAAGAGTAACGCCTAATACACGTCTTAACCAAATTTCATTCAATTCGTGATAGTACTTTTTACGTTATTAGGTTCCGAATGAAGAATTGATTTAATACCCCTTACACCACCCCCCGCTGACAAATGCACCATGTCATTTTAAAGAACGGTTTCCAATCTATCAATTTGCCAAATTTCATTGAAATCTATTAAGCGGTTTACGAATTATAAGGATTTGAAAAAAAAATTTCAGAATTTCTATGAAAAAAGTGTTGAAAAAAATTTTATTTTTGTACCAATTTTGTCACATTTTTGCGATTTTTTTTGTTTTTTTCAAAGTTTATAGAAATTTTTTGTATACCATTTTAAAGAGTAACGCCTAATACACGTTTTAACCAAATTTCATTCAATTCGTGATAGTACTTTTTACGTTATTAGGTTCCGAATGAAGAATTGATTTAATACCCCTTACACCACCCCCCGCTGACAAATGCACCATGTCATTTTAAATAACGGTTTCCAATCTATCAATTTGCCAAATTTCATTCAAATCTATTAAGCGGTTTACGAATTATAAGGATTTGAAAAAAAAATTATTATTATTATTATTATTATTATTATCTTTTATTAACAAGCAATTTAAATTACATGGTAATGTTAAAATTAATGAGCCTAGCTGCGATGACTATTTGCTCAATGATATAAAAAAAAAAAATCTTATATGCTAATGTTAGTAGCAGAAATGAATTCATTAATTTTTTCTATGTTTGTAGAGTTATGATTTTTTAATATGTCATAAATGTTGGTGTTTTGAAAAATTTTGTTTATAAAAGGTTTGAAAACGATACAATTTACAAGTATATGATCTAGATCCAAACTAACTTTGCATGTAGGGCAGATTGGACGAGTATTTTTTGTCAGTAGATGTTGGTGTGTAGCTGTTGTGTGGCCTAGCCGCAACCGAACGAAGTTTGTTATTTTAGATCTTGGAATGTTGGTCGGGTATTGTGGGTGGCTTCTGTTGGGGTTGGTTTTGGTGTAGTGATGATGGTATGAGTTCCATTGAAGAAGTCGATTGGAATTAATATATTTTTGTATTAGATTTTTTAAATCGGATTTGGTGTATATGTTGAATTTGAACACTGGTGCATTTTTGGCTGAATTAGCAGCATGGTCGGCGTGTTCATTGCCTACGATGCCAGTGTGACCAGGGATCCAGATAAGTTTTAGCTTGTTAGGGGATTTGATGATTATATTTCGAATTTCGATGATAAGTTCGGTGTTGTTGTTGGGGTTGTTGATGGCTTTGAGAACAGAGTAGCTATCACTACATATTATATGTTTACCACGCCGGTTTAGTGCTTCTTTTAGAGCTTGTAAAATAGCGAATGCTTCGGCTGTGAAAATCGATGAAAATTCGGGTAGGATTCCAATTCGAAGTATTGCACCGTTTTCGAGTGTCACGGCGAATGAAGTACTTTCAGTTGTTTTTGAACCGTCGGAAAATATGAATTTCCATCCGTTTGATTTAAGGTCAGAGGAAATGCTGGAGAACATTGCATGGTATATTTCTTTACTAGTATTGTCTTTTTTATAATCTGCTAGTGTCATTATTGTTGCCTCCGACTTTATTAACCAAGGTGGGTATGTTGTAAGAACGTTTTTTGGGCGCTTTGTTGGAATTTGCAATTGTTTAGCTTTATCAAAGATGACACTGATTGCGGATTGAACTTTCTTCCTTGTTTTGTGATTTTTGGATTCCAGGATATCTTTGTCAATAACTGAGTGTTTGGAAAAAGCCAGCTTTGCGGTTAATTTTAGAGTGATAGCATCTTTTCTCTCTTCAATTGTAGGAAGTCCCGCTTCTGCCAATATGTTTTTAATCGGGGTTGTAGGAAAGGCATTAATAGATATTCTAGCTGCATGGTGGTATGTTGGTTTGATGATGTTTAAGGTCGTTTTGGGGCAATTGCCGTAAATGAATAACCCATAGTCAATTTTGCTAAGAACTAACATTTTGGTGATAGATGATAACGTGTTTATATGCACACTACTTTTTTTACTACATAAATACTTAATAATATTAACCCTCGCAGCTAGTGATTTCTTAAGATCTAGACAATGCTGATTCCATTTATATTTTTTATTAAAAGTGAGTCCTAAAATTTTCAAATTATCAACGTTAACAATATTTATATTATTTTTGTTTAGCGCTAATTGGGGACAGTCACGTTTACGGCATACATGAAGTGTTTTACATTTACCTATTGAGAGTTTTGCGCCAGATACGTCTGACCAATCTAAAATATCTTTTAAAGCTCTTTTAAATAAATTCTTGCAGCTATTTAAATCGTTGACCTTGCAAAGAATGTATATATCGTCTGCATATAGACAAAAATCGAGAAGTTTGTATTTCGATAGTATAACGCATATATCGTCGAAAGCTATAATAAATAGGACTACCGACAAAGGTGATCCTTGTGGTATCCCGTTATGTAACGGATATTGTTTGGAATAACAGTTATCAACTTTAGTGTAAAACTTCCTATTGGTTAGGAATGATCTTACGTACCCATACATTTTTTTACCGACACCCCATACTTTCAGTTTGTTTAATATAATGTGTAAGCCAATCTTATCGAAAGCCTTTTCAAAGTCTAAAGAAAGAACTGACACATGATTTTTGGAGGACAAAGCTTTTGATACATAGTAGTCGACATGTAGATGAGCATCGATACACCCTTTGTTCGATTTGAAGGCTACTTGCTTAGACGAGGTGAGTTTTTTTGTTTCAATGAACCAGAAAAGGCGTTTAGCTACAATTTTTTCAAGTATTTTGGATAAACAGGGGATCAGAGAGATTGGACGGTAATTTTCAACAATACAATTTTTTTTATTTGGTTTTAGAATGGGCAATAATGAGACTGTTTTCCAACTTTGTGGTATAGTCCCTGAATCGAGGATGTTATTATACAATGTGATAAGTCGTGATTTGACCACATTTGGCAATTGCTTTAACATCGGATAGGATATACGATCTCTACCCGGTGTTTTACCTTTGACTTGGTTTAGGCATGATTCAAATTCGATCAGGGAAATAGGTTCTTCAATTCGTTTAGCGGTCGGATTAGTTGCATGTAGTGGCAGAGGATTATTGAGAGTGCAAATCTTAGTACTATTGAAGTTGGAGTGAAAATTAGAGTCATCTGAGAGTTTTGACCATGTTTGGGAAAAAAAGTTACAGATTAGGTTTTGATCAGTAATTATATGGTTCGGTGACTTGATACTTTTTATTTTGGATGCTGAACGATTTCCTGTCAACATACGAATATTATGCCATATTTTGGCAGGAGGGGAGTTGGGATTGATGGTCGCTGTAAATTCAGAAAAGCTTTTAGCTTTACTGTCTTTCAGTAATCTGCGAAACCGGGCATTCGTTTTTTTGTAGTGGATTAAATTGTATTGAGTTGGTCTCTTTTGGAATTCTCTTAGAGCTAGCATCTTGTCTTTTCGTAGTGAAGAAAGTTCGGGGTTCCACCAAGGGACAGTTCTATTGTTTTTTGCTCCAAATGTTGGGTGCGTCTGAGGAATCGAGGTGTTAGCAGCCATTCGGATTGCTTTTTGTAGCAGAGCGGCTTCTTTGTTAGTATTTGTTTTATCTTGTAGGTATACATTTATTTTATTTTTGAATAAACACCAATTTGCATTGTCAGTTTTGAATTTTGCAATACCGGTTTTGTTTACGGTAGTGTGTCCCAAATTGACTGATGTCATTATGGGGAAGTGGTCACTATTATTAAGGTCATCTAAGGTTTTCCAGGAGGTAGTCGGAAGTAGCTGGGGGGAGCAGCAAGTAATGTCTATATGGGTGAATGTGTTATGCGTTGAAAGGTGGGTTGGAGAGCCGTCATTTAAAAGAGTAAGGTTGGAGTTGAGAAGAAAATCTTCGAAAACTGAACCTCTAGAGTTTGTGGAAGTTGATCCCCAGAGCAGGCTCCAAGCATTGACGTCACCACCAAATATTAATGGTGAACTGATCTGATTAACAATGTTGTGTAAATCGGTCGCTTGTAGATGTTCGTGCGGAGGAATGTAAAGGCCAATGTAGGTGATTTTCATATTAATTTCAATTTCACAAGCGATTGCTTGCAAATTTGAGTTAAGATGTAGTATTTTATGTGGTATGTTTTTCTTTACCAGTAGACCAACACCTTGTTTGGATGTTGTGTTTGTGGCTAAATTATTAAAATATCCAATGTAATTTTTTGGGACAATTGGGTTGGAGTTGAATGGGCAGTGCGTTTCTTGGAGCGATATTATGCTAGGGTTGTGCTCTTTGATCAAAATATTAAGCTCGTCAAAGTTATGTCGAAATCCTTTTATATTCCATTGAAGAATACTGAGAGCGATATTTTGCTTGGTCTGGCTACACGGGCTTTTATTGTGTGAGGCAACAAAAGTGTGTTTTTTTGAAGGTGTCCGAGTATTTATTTTTTGTATGTTTTGTTGTATAGTTATTGGGTTTTGGGTAGTTAGGTTGTTAGGATTTTGACTCCGCTGCCCCGATGTTGACCCATTCATGCTCACAGAGGAACATGGACGATTCAATTCCGGACCAGCAGAGTCATTGTTTTGGTTGTTAGAATTGTTTTTATAAGTCTTCATCGCCATTTGGGATTGGCGTGCTGATGTTCTTGATTTGAGTGAGTGATTGAGTTATTGTTGGTAAAGATAATTTAGTGGGTTTGGAAAGGTGGGTGGTGGGGTTTGAGTTGGAGTTTTGAGTATGTTTTATGTTGGAAGGGTTTGAGATTGATTTTGGCTGTGAGTAATAAGTAGTGGATGTGAAACTTACGTTTGAGTTGGATGGATTGGTTTGAGTGACTGTTTTATTTGGTTGTTCTGGGTTGATAGGTGTGAGTGGTTTAGTTGGGTTAATCGTGGTTGATGTGGAAGTTGGAGGCGATTGGTTTGTTGAGGTTGGTTTCGGAAGTGGGGTTCGAGGCATAGACACTTTAGGTTCGGGTGTCATGGGACTGCTATGATGTGTTGAATTAGCATGCTTGACACTTTCTGCAAAAGAACCGAAAGACGTTGCTGTTTGGATATGATTTTGCTCTTTATAAATACGTTTTGCCTCTCCTACAGTGCATTTATTGGTTGTTTTGATAGAGAGAATTTCTTTAGCTTGTTTGTAACTAGGGCATGTTTTGGATGATGAAGGGTGTGGTAGGGAGCAGTTTGCACACATAATACGGGAGCAGACTTCGGGTGAGTGAGGTGGAAGATTGCAGGCTTCGCATTTTGTGTTTCCTTTACAACGTTTGGAAGTGTGGCCGAGGAGTTGACAGTTGCGGCAGCGCATGGGGTTAGGAATGTATTCGGAAACTTTTGCATTATAAAAGCCTATTTCGATGGTGTTGGGGGGACGGAAGAGGTCGAACGTGAATAACATCAAGCCGGATGGTTTCGATTTTTGCTTATCGTCATGTTTTGTATATTTGTAGACACTAGTTACACCTTGCGATTTCATTTCGGCTATTATCTCTGTTTCGGAAACATTAATGAGGCATGGGGCATAAGCAATTCCCTTTGATTCGTTTAAGCGATCATGCAATTTAACTTCCACCGGACATATATTTGCTAAGTTAACAACTTTCATAAATCTCTCGGCTATTTTTTGCGATTTCGTTTTAATTAATAAGTTGCCGTCCCGGAGTTGGGATATTTGGTCATACTCGGTGCTGATATTATCTATTGCTTTTTTAAGTAAGAAGGGGCTGAGGTCGGTAATAAGATTATCTTTATTTTTAGGAGCAATAATTATAAATTTGGGATTATTTAGGTTGGTTCTAATCGGTAGGGGAGAGAAATTGATTGATGTTGTGGGATTAGTTTTTTGTAGATTTGTTGGGTTGAGAGTCGGAAACTAGTTCCTCGTCCAGACCCCTGAATCGGTTAGTTCTATTCGGCCCGTGGGCCATAATTGTAGGTGGGACACTAGCTTTATGTGAAAATGCAAAGATTGACACTGTACGAGTAATGTGGGAGATGAGAGCGAATGGTAAACGGGAAATACCGGTTTGCGCGCTTGAGGCGAAAAATGAAGACACACAATATACCGAGAACGATGTGATCTGTTCGGAGGTTAGTCGGTGACTGTGTGAAAAAAAAAAATTCAGAATTTCTATGAAAAAAGTGTTGAAAAAAATTTTATTTTTGTACCAATTTTGTCACATTTTTGCGATTTTTTTTGTTTTTTTTTAAAGTTGATAGAAATTTTTTGTATACCATTTTAAAGAGTAACGCCTAATACACGTTTTAACCAAATTTCATTCAATTCGTGATAGTACTTTTTACGTTATTAGGTTCCGAATGAAGAATTGATTTTATACCCCTTACACCACCCCCCGCTGACAAATGCACCATGTCATTTTAAAGAACGGTTTCCAATCTATCAATTTGCCAAATTTCATTCAAATCTATTAAGCGGTTTACGAATTATAAGGATTTGAAAAAAAAAAATTCAGAATTTCTATGAAAAAAGTGTTGAAAAAAATTTTATTTTTGTACCAATTTTGTCACATTTTTTGCGATTTTTTTTGTTTTTTTCAAAGTTTATAGAAATTTTTTGTATACCATTTTAAAGAGTAACGCCTAATACACGTTTTAACCAAATTTCATTCAATTCGTGATAGTACTTTTTACGTTATTAGGTTCCGAATGAAGAATTGATTTTATACCCCTTACACCACCCCCCGCTGACAAATGCACCATGTCATTTTAAAGAACGGTTTCCAATCTATCAATTTGCCAAATTTCATTCAAATCTATTAAGCGGTTTACGAATTATAAGGATTTGAAAAAAAAAAATTCAGAATTTCTATGAAAAAAGTGTTGAAAAAATTTTTATTTTTGTACCAATTTTGTCACATTTTTGCGATTTTTTTTGTTTTTTTTCAAAGTTTAAAGAAATTTTTTGTATACCATTTTAAAGAGTAACGCCTAATACAAGTTTTAACCAAATTTCATTCAATTCGTGATAGTAATTTTTACGTTATTAGGTTCCGAATGAAGAATTGATTTTATACCCCTTATCATTTTAAAGAACGGTTTCCAATCTATCAATTTGCCAAATTTCATTCAAATCTATTAAGCGGTTTACGAATTATAAGGATTTGAAAAAAAAAAATTTTCAGAATTTCTATGAAAAAAGTGTTGAAAAAAATTTTATTTTTGTACCAATTTTGTCACATTTTTGCGATTTTTTTTTGTTTTTTTCAAAGTTTATAGAAATTTTTTGTATACCATTTTAAAGAGTAACGCCTAATACACGTTTTAACCAAATTTCATTCAATTCGTGATAGTACTTTTTACGTTATTAGGTTCCGAATGAAGAATTGATTTAATACCCCTTACACCACCCCCCCGCTGACAAATGCACCATGTCATTTTAAATAACGGTTTCCAATCTATCAATTTGCCAAATTTCATTCAAATCTATTAAGCGGTTTACGAATTATAAGGATTTGAAAAAAAAAAATTTCAGAATTTCTATGAAAAAAGTGTTGAAAAAAATTTTATTTTTGTACAATTTTGTCACATTTTTGCGATTTTTTTTGTTTTTTTCAAAGTTTATAGAAATTTTTTGTATACCATTTTAAAGAGTAACGCCTAATACACGTTTTAACCAAATTTCATTCAATTCGTGATAGTACTTTTTACGTTATTAGGTTCCGAATGAAGAATTGATTTAATACCCCTTACACCACCCCCCGCTGACAAATGCACCATGTCATTTTAAATAACGGTTTCCAATCTATCAATTTGCCAAATTTCATTCAAATCTATTAAGCGGTTTACGAATTATAAGGATTTGAAAAAAAAAAATTTCAGAATTTCTATGAAAAAAGTGTTGAAAAAAATTTTATTTTTGTACCAATTTTGTCACATTTTTGCGATTTTTTTTGTTTTTTTCAAAGTTTATAGAAATTTTTTGTATACCATTTTAAAGAGTAACGCCTAATACACGTTTTAACCAAATTTCATTCAATTCGTGATAGTACTTTTTACGTTATTAGGTTCCGAATGAAGAATTGATTTTATACCCCTTACACCACCCCCCGCTGACAAATGCACCATGTCATTTTAAAGAACGGTTTCCAATCTATCAACTTGCCAAATTTCATTCAAATCTATTAAGCGGTTTACGAATTATAAGGATTTGAAAAAAAAAATTTCAGAATTTCTATGAAAAAAGTGTTGAAAAAAATTTTATTTTTGTACTAATTTTATCACATTTTGCGATTTTTTTTGTTTTTTTCAAAGTTTATAGAAATTTTTTGTATACCATTTTAAAGAGTAACGCCTAATACACGTTTGTAACCAAATTTCATTCAATTCGTGATAGTACTTTTTACGTTATTAGGTTCCGAATGAAGAATTGATTTAATACCCCTTACACCACCCCCCTCTGACAAATGCACCATGTCATTTTAAAGAACGGTTTCCAATCTATCAATTTGCCAAATTTCATTCAAATCTATTAAGCGGTTTACGAATTATAAGGATTTGAAAAAAAAAAAAATTCAGAATTTCTATGAAAAAAGTGTTGAAAAAATTTTTATTTTTGTACCAATTTTGTCACATTTTTGCGATTTTTTTTTGTTTTTTTCAAAGTTTATAGAAATTTTTTGTATACCATTTTAAAGAGTAACGCCTAATACACGTTTTTAACCAAATTTCATTCAATTCGTGATAGTACTTTTTACGTTATTAGGTTCCGAATGAAGAATTGATTTAATACCCCTTACACCACCCCCCGCTGACAAATGCACCATGTCATTTTAAAGAACGGTTTCCAATCTATCAATTTGCCAAATTTCATTCAAATCTATTAAGCGGTTTACGAATTATAAGGATTTGAAAAAAAAAAAATTTCAGAATTTCTATGAAAAAAGTGTTGAAAAAAATTTTATTTTTGTACCAATTTTGTCACATTTTTGCGATTTTTTTGTTTTTTTTTTCAAGTTTATAGAAATTTTTTGTATACCATTTTAAAGAGTAACGCCTAATACACGTTTTAACCAAATTTCTTTCAATTCGTGATAGTACTTTTTTACGTTATTAGGTTCCGAATGAAGAATTGATTTAATACCCCTTACACCACCCCCCGCTGACAAATGCACCATGTCATTTTAAAGAACGGTTTCCAATCTATCAATTTGCCAAATTTCATTGAAATCTATTAAGCGGTTTACGAATTATAAGGATTTGAAAAAAAAAAAATTCAGAATTTCTATGAAAAAAGTGTTGAAAAAAATTTTATTTTTGTACCAATTTTGTCACATTTTTGAGATTTTTTTTGTTTTTTTCAAAGCTTATAGAAATTTTTTGTATACCATTTTAAAGAGTAACGCCTAATACACGTTTTAACCAAATTTCATTCAATTCGTGATAGTACTTTTTACGTTATTAGGTTCCGAATGAAGAATTGATTTAATACCCCTTACACCACCCTCCGCTGACAAATGCACCATGTCATTTTAAAGAACGGTTTCCAATCTATCAATTTGCCAAATTTCATTCAAATCTATTAAGCGGTTTACGAATTATAAGGATTTGAAAAAAAAAAAATTTCAGAATTTCTATGAAAAAAGTGTTGAAAAAAATTTTATTTTTGTACCAATTTTGTCACATTTTTTGCGATTTTTTTTGTTTTTTTTTCAAAGTTTATAGAAATTTTTTGTATACCCATTTTAAAGAGTAACGCCTAATACACGTTTTAACCAAATTTCATTCAATTCGTGATAGTACTTTTTACGTTATTAGGTTCCGAATGAAGAATTGATTTAATCCCCATTACACCACCCCCCGCTGACAAATGCACCATGTCATTTTAAAGAACGGTTTCCAATCTATCAAATATAAACTTTGAAAAAAAACAAAAAAAATCGTAAAAATGTGACAAAATTGGTACAAAAATAAAATTTTTTTCAACACTTTTTTTCATAGAAATTCTGAATTTTTTTTTTTTCAAATCCTTATAATTCGTAAACCGCTTAATAGATTTGAATGAAATTTGGCAAATTGATAGATTGGAAACCGTTCTTTAAAATGACATGGTGCATTTGTCAGCGGAGGGTGGTGTAAGGGGTATTAAATCAATTCTTCATTCGGAACCTAATAACGTAAAAAGTACTATCACGAATTGAATGAAATTTGGTTAAAACGTGTATTAGGCGTTACTCTTTAAAATGGTATACAAAAAATTTCTATAAACTTTGAAAAAAACAAAAA
>OW052186.1:6088289-6272420 GCA_932526625.1 Rhingia campestris | reverse complement strand
ATCCTAGCCTTGGAACAATTAGGGTTGGCAGGAATTCCTGCCCCACAGACGGAACAACCAGAGCCACTAAAAGGGCCGACTTGCGAACAGGACTTGAGGGACATTTCGAAACTCCCCGATTCCGTCAAGGAGCTTCAACCCTTGGACGGAAATCCCGTGCAGTACGTGTCCTGGGTCCACAGCGTCGAGACCGTCTTAAAAGACTATGAGATAGTTCGTAGTAAGCCCATCTATAGGGCAATACTACAACATATCCGCCAGAAAATCAGAGGCAAGGCAGACTCTGCCTTGGTCTCCTACAATGTGTTTGACAACGACTGGACGGAGATGAAGAGGGTCCTCTCACTTCACTACGCCGATAAAAGGGACATGCGAACCCTTGAGCATCAGCTCAACCAGTTAACACAAGGTAATTCAAGGGTTGATGACTTCTACGCGACAGTAAACCATCAGTTTTCTCTGATTATCAGTAAAATCAGGGCTGAGGTTCACTCAACCGAAACCATGAACGCTTTGGTGGAGACCTACCGAAATCGAGCACTAGATGTGTTCATTCGAGGGCTTAGTGGTGACCTCTCAAGGCTTTTGATCACTCAAAGGCCGAGAACCCTACCTGAAGCATATTCAGCCTGTCTGGAGATGCAAAATTTGAATTTTAGGAGCAACTCGGTGCATGTAAAAGCACCTAACTTGATAACTTCACCCATCAACCAGAATTTCAAGGATAACGCTGGACCTTCCAGAAACTTTGATAGGCCACCAGCTGCAAATAATAACCTTGCTCAAAGGTCATACCCCCATTGGAACTCGGGATTCCAACAGCAATATACACCCCAACGGCCGACAGCTCCAAAACCACATATTAAAATGGAGGTGGACAACTCCGTACAAACTAGGAACGTAAATTATATGAACCGGCCCAACAACAGGTTCAAACGGGAACCGAGGTCCGACAATTACAACCCACGTAAGCAGCAGCGATTGTACCATATGAAATCAGTCGGTTCCGGAAATCTGGAAGAAGTGGATTCCGCTGATCGTCCTCGCGAGGAATCATCGCCTGAAAATTTTATGGAAGGGGCCTCGTTTCCAGCGTACCATATATAGAGTATGTTACGCGGGACGGGGTCGTTCTAAATTTCTTAGTGGACACCGGGGCTAATAAGAATTTTATTAGACCTAATTTGGTTCCACGCCCTGATCCTGTACAAAAACCATTTTATGTAAATAGCCCCGCTGGGAAAATTCTCATCGAAGGCAAAATTAGTGGAAAATTCTTTCATTATTTAGGTTGTGAATTAAATATTACGTTCTTTGTTCTCCCGAATTTAACATCATTCGACGGCATAATTGGCGACGACACGCTCAAACAATTAAAAGCTGTCATCGATAGGGAAACCAACAAACTTACCATAGAATCCAATAAAGTAATTATCTTGAAAAATCGCACTTCAAATGCAGTTAATCAAATGTTGACCTTAAGTGAAGACATTTCCATGTCTGCTAGATCTAAACTGGAAACCATTTGCGGAAAGTTCCACAGTCTCTTCGGTCCTGTAGGTAACGAAAAAATAAAAACCAATGTAAGAGCCGCAATCCGCACAAACACGGACGAACCAATATATGCTAAAAGCTACCCTTACCCTGCTTGTATGCGGGGGGAGGTTGAGCGACAGGTTAAGGAACTTCTGTCCGAAAACGTTATCCGTCCTTCGAATAGCCCATATAATTCTCCTATATGGGTTGTTCCTAAAAAGCCGAAACCCAATGGCGAAAAACAATATAGAATGGTGATCGACTATAAGCGTTTGAACGCTGTAACGATCCCAGACACGTATCCTATCCCGGATATCAATAGTACACTTGCCAGTCTTGGAGACGCAAAACTGTTCACGACACTTGATCTGACCTCAGGATTCCATCAGATCCTCATGAATGAAAAAGATATCCCGAAGACAGCCTTCTCAACTATGAACGGTAAATACGAATATCTTAGACTTCCGTTTGGCCTCAAAAATGCCCCAGCCATCTTCCAAAGGATGATTGATGATGTGCTCAAGGAGCTAATTGGCAAGATATGTTATGTTTATATCGATGATATAATCATCTTTAGCAAATCTGAGGAAGATCATTTGAGGGACATCGAGACAGTTTTCTCCAAGCTAAATGAAGCCGGATTAAAAATTAATTTGGAAAAAACTCACTTTTTAACCACCAGCGTGGAATTTCTTGGGTATCTAGTTACTCCCGAGGGCATACTCCCAGATCGAAAAAAGGTTAAGGCCATAGAAGGGATCCTTCCTCCAAGGAATCTGAAAGAGCTAAAAAGTTTTCTCGGACTAACATCCTACTATAGGAAGTTTATTCGGGACTATGCTAAAATAGCAAAGCCCCTAACCAACCTAACGCGCGGGGACCTTTCGCATGTTAGAGCCAATCAATCGAGAAATGTTGCAATTTCCCTCGACAACGACGCAATGAAGTCGTTCGAAACTTTGAAAGAACTACTTACGTCTGCTGACGTCCTGGCATTTCCGGACTTTGAGAAAGGCTTTAATTTGACAACTGACGCATCCGACTACGCCATTGGTGCTGTCCTATCTCAGGGTGAGCATGGTAAGGAAAGACCTGTGGCATACATCTCCCGCTCCTTGAATCGAACGGAGGAGAATTACGCCACCAATGAAAAGGAGATGCTCGCCATAGTTTGGGCTCTCGATAATTTGAGGAATTATCTGTATGGAGCCAAGAGGATCAAAATTTTTACTGATCACCAGCCTCTGACGTTTGCCTTGAGCAACAGAAATCACAATGCCAAGTTAAAACGTTGGAAGGCAAGGATTGAAGAGTACAACTACGAGTTGATTTACACTCCTGGTAAATCAAACTTTGTGGCTGATGCTCTTTCACGATTAGGGGTAGAGATCAATCATTTATCGGATACCAGCACCGAAACGGCTAGCGAGGCGCAGTCAAACTCACGTACAGGAGAGGTCACAGACACCGCAACTGAGGGTTCCCAGACGGATACGGCTGAAGAAGCCGGGGGCTCCCAGACGGGCACAGCTGAAGAAGGACTTTGCGAGCTTTCTGATAGTGATACAGAATCCTGTACGGTGCACAGTGCCGACCAGGATAACTCAGACCTTATACCGCATGTAGAGGCCCCGATCAATGTTTTCAGGAATCAACTGATTTTTAAGGTTGGTATCGATCTGCGCTCTCACGAAGAGCCACACCCTGGCTATCATCGCCATTACATTTCAATAAGCAAGTTACATCGCGACAACCTCGTAGAGATACTGAGGGAAAATCTTAACCCAAGGGTAGTAAACGGAATAAAGATTCCAGAGAAGTACCTTGGTTTGCTTCAAAGGGTTTACCTGGAAAACTTTGATACTTACAAGATTAGAGTCACTCAAAGAATAGTTGAGGATGTCGCCAACGAGGAGCGCAGACTCATAATAATAGGAAAAGAACATAGGAGAGCCCATCGCGCTCCCAGGGAGAACAGGGAGCAAATCCTCGAAAAATATTATTTTCCACAAATGATGTCTCAGGTTAGGAAATTCGCTGCATCGTGCGAAATTTGTGGGTCAAACAAATACGACAGACATCCACTGACTCCTGTATTCCAATTAACGCCGTCCCCGAAATATCCATGTGAGATCCTTCATATGGATATCATGGAAATTCAGAATAAAAAATTCTTAACCGTAGTCGACAAATTTTCTAAATTTTCCAAATTTTTCCATATTAAAGAAAAATCTTCCATATACATTCGATCAAAGCTAATCAAAATATTACACTATTTCACCGTGCCTCGAGTCCTGGTAACAGATAACGAAAGAGGTTTTCTTAGCCCGATAGTACTGAATTTTATAAAAACCCTAGGCGTCAAACTCTATCTGACCCCTTCCTACCGAAGTGAGGTGAATGGACAAATAGAAAGGGTCCATTCCACAATATTGGAAATTTACCGATGCCTTAAGGTTGAAAACCCGGATCTCGGTGTTAAAGAACTCGTCGATGTAGCGGTAGACCGCTATAACAACACAATACATTCGGTAATCAAACGAAAACCTACCGATGTTTTCTTTAACCGATCCCAGAGGGTTAATTATCAGAACCTTCTGAACATTCGTTCTAAAATCAATAGGGACCTGAGGGGTATTATTAAAAGGAATATGGAAGCTAGGAACGTCAGGCTAAATCTAAAAAGAAGTGCGCCCAGGCGGTATTGTGAGGGCGAGGTAGTGTATGCCGCAGTAAAATGCATAAAAGGTAAAAATAAGCCCCTATACAGAAAAGAAATTGTCGCAAAGGACAATCGAGTAACGATAACAACAGCTAGTGGCAAAAGAATTCATAAAGCTCACCTAAAAAACCTAAATAAAAAAAAAAAATTAAAAAAGTAAGGGGGAAGGGGGATGCTTCCCTAACCTACCTAAATTAATCTATTAAGAAAAAAACAATTATCAATCTTAAGAAAGGAAAAGATCAATTAAGAAACAAAAAAGAAAAAAGAACAGAGACTTATTAAAAAGTCCCCGATAGAAGTAAGAAATCCGATAGAAGTAAGAAATTTCTTTTGAACAATACTATTAAGTCCAACTTGGTGTTTAATTAATTAATTAAGCAATGAAACTAATAAAATTATATTGAAATTGTATTGCAGTTTAGCCTTCTTGGTTCCTGTGCAGGCCCTGCACATTTTTGAGTACACATCGCCAATCGTTACCATTAAGGAGGGCAACGCATGGGTGATAAATGGCTACTTCAAGCTAATCCATGTCATTGACTTAAACAAATACAGCGCGAGTTACATGCTGTGCATGTCACAGTGCAAACGACCATCTATAAACCTGCTTATCAACAGTGTTCCCGTAGTAACAATGCTAGTATAAGCTGCGTACCAATTATAGCGTCATCAAATCCGTTATATGAGCTTTCAACAACAACGCCTGTTATTAGCCTTTGACAATATCGAGTTGTTTACAAAAAGTTGTTTACAGCGAAGAAGAGACGAAGTGTCCATCTCGGGCAGTTGACTTCGGCGGTTTACCGGAGCAACAACTCACTGCTCTTAGTTAAGTTAAGTTAAGTTAAGTTAGAATTTAAGCATAATAAATGTTGAATTACAAATTGTTATTTGTTGTTTTTTTATCAAACGCTACCGAAATGCTTGGTAACGTAACTGGCGCAGTCGCAACTTCCACTATTCAAGGGAACATTGGATAGATGGAAAATGAACCTACGTTAATGACTAGCATAATAAAATGAAAAAAAAATAATACCACAATAGTTCAACAAATAAACAGTACAGTGAATAAAGTGAAAAAATAGTAGCTAAATTAACTGCACATTATAAATTTCCAATATTCGAGTCAATATTGAATATTTGGAAAATGAAAATATTTGTTGAATAATACCATACTTTAATACATAAATGAACAGAAAATAATAAAACAATACATCTTAAAAAAGTGAAATAAGTAGTAAATAATTAAAATCATAAAGTGAAATTAGTAGCATCAAAAGAGGGGGCAGCCTACATCAGAAAGTTTTCATATTGAAAAGTCGTCTATCGAATAGTAAGCACATGATGCAGAGTTTGCTTGCGATGTGATTGGTGATGTACCGTGTGGTCAAAAGTAACTATCCGTTAAAAATTTGGAAGAATGTTTGATGGAACCCACTACTAGGCCAATTTACGAAAAATTTGGCAATGGAATCAATATCCCATCGGGGACTACTTTAGATTGTACTCATACCTGGATGCGGAAAATGACGATGAGGCTTTTATGGGTAGAAAAATTATTGGCAAAAGATGACGCCAACAAAACTAATTTCGAAGTTCGCAGTGTCTGTGATGACAAAAACAATCCCGTAGTACATACCCAGTGAACTTCAGTATCATCAGTTCACACTTAGGCGGGAGGAGTTACATGCTGTGCATGTCACAGTGCAAACGACCATCTATAAACCTGCTTATCAACAGTGTTCCCGTAGTAACAATGCTAGTATAAGCTGCGTACCAATTATAGCGTCATCAAATCCGTTATATGAGCTTTCAACAACAACGCCTGTTATTAGCCTTTGACAATATCGAGTTGTTTACAAAAAGTTGTTTACAGCGAAGAAGAGACGAAGTGTCCATCTCGGGCAGTTGACTTCGGCGGTTTACCGGAGCAACAACTCACTGCTCTTACTTAAGTTAAGTTAAGTTAGAATTTAAGCATAATAAATGTTGAATTACAAATTGTTATTTGTTGTTTTTTTATCAAACGCTACCGAAATGCTTGGTAACGTAACTCGCGCTCATCGAACAAACCGAACAACTGGCCGCAAAACATGTAGCAGACCAGGAAATGCAACTGGTCTTAACCTACCATCTGAATCAGGTAAAGGATCGATTAAAGGAACTAGGCGAACCAAAGACGAGACGGGCTCGATCTATCAACTGGATAGGGAGCGCCTGGAAATGGCTGGCGGGTTCTCCTGACGCAACTGACTGGGGAAAACTTTTACAGACGCAAACAGACATAATAGAGAACAATAACGACCAATACAGAATCAACGAAAAACTTTTCGAGGCGACGCACGAGGTTATGAACAAAGTTAACAAAATGATTGATGGCTATAATAACGCGGTACAGGAGGGAGAAGCAGAACGATTGAGGCACGACTTACTTAACAAAGTACTTATACTAAAGGAAGGGGTGAACGAAGTAATAAGAGCCTGCCAAATGGCCAAAACTGGAATAGTTAATAGTAACATATTAGACGCTGAAGAGGTTAACACTATCATAAATGAACTGGAAACCCTACCTTACCAAAACTTCGTGGAGGCAGTGGAGTATGGACGACCCTCTGTATACAGCAATGGAACCCTTTTGCTGTATGTCCTGGCCATCCCTAAGGTTGGGACCAACATTTTCCATGTAATAAACGCTCGTGCTGCAATCAAGGATGGAAGGCAAATTGACCTTGACTATACGAAACTACTAGTTAATCACGACTTGACTTACGGACTTAAAGGTGACTGCTTCCATATAGGGAACACATCAGTATGCGAAGCTAGCGTTTTAAAGAAATTAGCGGAAGACACATGCCTACCCAGGATCCTTAAGGGTGGTATCGCAGCGTGCGACTTCAAAAGCACTAATGAAGAGGTCATAGAACTTATTGGGGAAAATACGATCTTCGTGACAAATTTCAATGGTTCAATTTTAAATAAAAATTCTTCTATTCCTCTAGAAGGTACTTATCTCATCCAACTGGACAATGACACGGTCACCATCAAGGACCAGGAATACTTTGGCGGGTCTGCCACAAGGTTACAGGCACTTCCTGCTGTCCTGGCCAACGTAACCAGCAAAAGGACCAAACCTAATCTGGAATTCGTGCACGACATCAGTGTCCAGAATATCGAACATATCAATACTCTAAAAGAAAACTTTAATTCCTCTATCATTACAGAAATTCTTATTGCCATAATTATAGTTATCGCCATCTGCCTATTATGGAAGAAGATCTACGGAAGGGTCAACATCCCGGAACTTCGCCTGTCTTTTCGTCGAAAACGCATTCCTCGCCCAGCTCGCTCAGCGGAAGTTCAACAACCTGCCGGTAACTTAAGCTGTTCCACATGCTCAGCAGTAGATCTGCGGGACGCAGATATTTAAAGGGGCGGCAGTTAACACGTTCGGCTATTCACCTGACGATAAAAAAGTGCAAGCGCCGCAGTTGCAGCACCTGCCTGATGGTAACGCGAGAACTCTCGGCGATTCTCATGACTCGCATTTCCTGCACGCGCGGACGCGTTCGTGGGAACCAAGGCCAACCCAAGTTTAGATTATAAGTATCTCATATTGTTAACAGTTAGTTCTAAGCGAGACGCGAATCAAGATACACTTATTATAACGTTGTGAATTCGGAGTTTTATTCTTTAGACGAACCGTTGGGCCAACGAAAGTTGGCGTTCGTAATTTTTTTAATACAAGGAACATGAAAATCCTTTACTTTCATTTTACCATTATTTATTTATTTATTTATTTTCTTATTGTATTGAAGGTTTTATGGTATTTTTGCCTCAAAGTATATTTGTTAAATAAAATTTCTTAATAATTAAAAAAACATATTTCAATAGAAAGATAATTACCATTATCAAATTATTGTATTGTAAAATGTGCGGTTACAAACTACCTATGTAAAAGTTTTAATACTTAATAAAATATCAATCTATCTATAAACATATTCTGGTACAACTTATATGGACAAAAAAACCAAAATCTACAATTATTAACTTTTTTCACTTTTTTTGATGCCATTCTTGTAGGCTACGTTTGTGAAAGCAAGAAATATAAAAATTTTCGTTTGTGACAAAACCGTTGATTTTTGATCGAATTAAACAGATATTAGTACAACTTTGTTTGTGATAATAAAATTGTACTTTGCTATAATCCTTACAAAACCGTCCCTTTGAATGTTGTATGATACATCGAGTATGTAAAACACAGATCACATGATATTCATCAAATATTACAGTTATTATAGTTTGTCAGAAGGCCGTATTGTAAGTTTAGGCTTAAATATCTCTTATGTTGGTCTAATAACTACAAATCATTATTTTCTGCTGCTTTAATTCCTTAACTTTTTCCTTTTCAAATTCCGTATTAAATGTATAACGGTTATATTATACCCTTTTTGCTATAAATCCATACCTACTTCTTTTTGGTATTTTCTTTCTTTCTACAATTTTCGCAACATATTTGTGTTAGGTATTTTACCTTTACCTCGAAGAAAAAAATAAAATAACCGCGGAAAGCTACGTATGTAGAATTGAATAGAATTTATTTTAGCTTAGTAATTATTATATAAATTGTACCAATATATGTTTAATTCGATTAAAAATCAACGGTTTTGTCACAAACGAATTTTTTTATATTTTTTGCTTTCACAAACGTAGCCGTCAGTAATGGCATCAAAAAAAGTGAAAAAAGTTAATAATTGGAGATTTTGTTTTTTTTGCTCATATACGAAAACCATTTTAATTCAATTAAAAATAAACGGTTTTGTCACAAACGAAAAAAATGTTGTCACAAACGTTCACAAACGAATCACAAACGATTGGCATTAAAATTTGTTTAAAATTGTAATTTTTGAAAATTGATGTTGGCTAACTACATGGAAGTATACCAATTCTGGAAATCCACTAAAACCTCAATTTTATTGAATTTCAAATGTAGATATGTTTAAATACCACAAAACAAAACGTTTAATACATGGCAGCAGATATTAAATAATTAATTTATAACCTATAGGTACCATTCCAATTTACCAATTTAATCTCACATCTAAGCTTTTACCAATTCCATTAAAGATCGACTACATTTTGTTAAGCGCAAAAATTACAAAAAAATGACAATTCCTGTATCTTTGAGGCGATGTCATTTGATTGCATCTTTTGGTGCACAAATTATGTATTTATGTGTATAGTGCGCTCCAAATTACTTGACATTTCTCTGCACAGTTTTATTAAAACTTCTCTGATCGTCTCTTAAATTTTGAAGATGTATGAGACTGAGTGTGTATTTTGTTTTTATTCACGGCCGTCGCACAATTATATATTGTATATAACGAAATTCAATGGTGTTTGTGGGATGTGGGATTGATGATGAGCGGGATGAGCGAATAGCGAAATCTCTTTCGTATAGTCCGTACCAAATCAGTTGGCCAACGGTCGATTGCGCAGAGAGAGGATTTAAGAGAAATTTAAGATATTTTACAATAAATTTTAAGAGACCTGCGCAGTAGGTTGGCCAACTGAAATACCAGAAACCAGAAATAATGTGAACAAATTTAATGTCGAAAGACTGCAATCGCCAGAGACCGCCAAGACCTTCGCGCAACGCGTATCCCTTAACCTCTCGACTCTCAACACACCACCAGCATCTAATGTCGAAGAACAATGGCAACGATGCCAACATGCCATTAGATCAGCCGCAACTGATGTGCTAGGGTTCTCGAAGCCACCAGCATGAAACCCCTGGTTTGATGATGAATGCCGACAGATGCTAGCAGCCAAGAACGACGCCTACAAGGCTAAGCTGCAGGTGATGACGAGAGCTGCCATTGAGCTCTATAGGCAAACAGGAAGGGAAGAACATCGGCTTTTCAGAAAGAAGAAAAAAGAGCAAGAAAAGCGTGCGATCGAGGATATATAGAGAGGTGCCACTCTAGGAACGATGTTCGCAAGTTTTACCAAAGTGAAAAACGTCAAAGCCAAGGCTACAAGGCTCGAACAGAATCCTGTCGATATGAACAAGGAAATATTGTAGTTGAGACACAGTCGATGCTGAGGATATGGAAGAACCACTTCTGCAGACTGTTAAACGGTGATGACGAACAACATTCCGCTGTCAGGCAGAACGAACCATTCAATATAGGCAACGACAGCGAAAACTGAAACCACCCGACCTAAGTGAAGTGAGGATAGCTATATCTAAACTCAAGCTTAATAAGGCCGCCGGAAATGACGGCCTTCCCTCTGAGCTTTATAAAGCTAGCGGAGATGACTTGGTAAGCAACATCCACCTGCTCATAATCCAAATCTGGTCGGTTGAAGGCATGCCTGAAGAATGGAACCTCAGTATCGTTTGCTCGATCCACAAAAAAGGAGACCCTCTGAACTGCGCCAACTACAGAGGCATAAGTCTGCTCAACATCGCCTACAAGATCCTATCTGCCGTAATATGTGAACGCCTGAAACCGTTTAGCAACAACCTGATCGGCCCTTATCAGTGTGGTTTTATGCCAGGAAAGTCCACAATCGATCAAATCTTCACACATCGGCAGATCCTGGAAAAAACCCAAAAAGTCCAAATCGATACCCACTACCTATTTATCGATTTCAAAGCCGCATACGACAGCATTTATAGAGACGAACTATACAGAGCCATGTCTAGTTTTGGTATACCGCCCAAACTCGTCCGTTTGTGTAGGATGACGATGGAGAATTCTCGCTGCTCCATCAGATCGGAAACGAGACACATTCGAAACCAAAAAAGGATTTAGGCAAGGCGATGCGCTGTCATGTGACTTTTTCAATATGATTCTTGAGAGGATTATGCAAAACTCACGAGCCAACACCAGAGGCTCAATTCTCCAAAAATCGGTGCAGCTACTAGCATACGCCGACGATATTGACATCATTGGCAGGACTCAACGTGATGTCATAGCCACCTTTGCTAGTATAGAGAAGGAAGCGGCAAAAATGGGTTTAGCAGTATATGAGAGTAAGACCAGGTATGTGCTGTCAACACGAAAGGACACACAACATCGACGAATTGGACAGAACGTCACCATTGACAGATATAACTTTGAGGTAGTACGGGACTTTGTCTACCTCGGCTCCGCTATTAACACTGACAACAACATATCGTCAGAAATTAAACGAAGAATTACTCTTGCCAATCTCTGTTTCTTCGGGCTAAGAAGGCAATTTAGTAGTAAAGCCCTCACTCGAACTACTAAGGAGATCCTATATACGACCCTGATCATCCCAGTCCTGCTCTACGGCGCTGAAGCATGGACCGTATCAAAAGCGGATGAAGAAATCCTTGGTCGATTCGAGAGGAAAATTCTTCGAAGGTCTTCGGTCCCGTTTGCGTTGACGGGCTATGGAGACGAAGATTCAACCACAAACTATACGAGCTGTACAGCGACATACCCCTAGTCCCTCACTATTGCAGAAGGTACCCTCGCGATAATATCTACCTCTGCAATGTCTTTCAATGATTTTTCCTTCCATTGAACCACCAAAAACAAAACAAAAACATTTAAATATATATTTTGGTAGCGCACGAATGATACTCTGAATTTGTACGGAATGTTGTTCTGTGAATGTCACGTCAAATAAACAAACAAAATTCCAGAAAAACATCGGTAAAATGCCATCAACCGAACATAATTGGGCGGTTATAGATTTGTTAGGTTAACTAACCTAACCGTGGATTCTCCGATTAAATTTTTGGTGAACAGACGCATTCGTTGATTATCGGCTGGAATAGCCGCTCGTGAAAGTAAACCGACAGTGAACAAACCGACCCTAAAAGTCAGCGGGCTAATTTTAGATACTTTTCGGCAATACTCCCTCTTTTCATAATTCGTGATGCTTGCCGTTATTTTACCCGTTATAAGATGTTTTTCATTGCACACACGATAGTTTCGGTTGTGCCTTCGATTTCATCGGTCGCGTTTTGGTGTTTTCTTGTCCCAATTTTAAAATTAGTTTGACTGCGCATCTCTAAATATCTTTTCGTTGGATATAGTGTTCAAAATGAAATTCCTTCGTAGCAATATATATTCGATTGATTAGGAATTAAGAGTTTCAGTGAAGTGAAGTGAAGTGCTATATAGCTCCATCTCCAGAAATGCATTATATGCAGTTGATTTTAATTTTAATTAAAATATGTATCGGTATAGAATATTTATAATTGAGGCCTATACCGTTGTTAGCTAATGTTCCGGGTCTTTGGTTTTTCACATCCCCAGTATACGTAGTACCGGGAAGTATTGTGATGGCGCGAAAAAGCAAAATTGAAATTTTTAAAAATTCTTATGTTTTGAAAACCCGTGAGTCCAATAAATTAGTTTTTAAAAAAATTGTATCAGGTGTCTAGAGTTTGTGATTATTGATCCGTGATCTGTGTTCTGTGATCTGTGTTTTATAGCGGTATCAATTGCAAAACTATTCGGCCGATTTGACTGAAATTAAAGGTATGTGTGTTGTTGTTGTTGTATGTGTTTGGTAGTTCTACAGATGGATTTTTCGAATTGGATTTCTAGCACTAAAAATAACAGTACTTCCCATATAACGGTTTTATTTAAACACGATCAGCTCGCTAACTTTAACGGTTGATCTAATAATTTAACGATTACCGATTAACGACTTAAACGATGTTAATAAGAATGAATAACTAAGCTTCTACTAGAATCTGATGGCATAAACAGTTTTTTTTGCAAAAATTTACATAACTGTACTTTTGAAAATGATATATTTCTCAAGAACGACCGCATCGATTTTAATTAAAAATTTGTACGCAGTGCATTATGGATATTCTGAATATTATTCAGCCATATTCAGAATGGCCATATTGCAGTTCATACAAATTTTCATTAAAATCGATTTTTCTAAACCAGATTTTTTTCAACATCAGTTTATTAACGGTACGCTCTAGTGCGAATTCTTTTTATGCGAAACGATTTTAATGAATTTTTGAAGATCTAAACTAGAGTGCTGCATACTAAGTTTTTCTCTAAAAATTATTATAACGGTAATGATTAAATTTAATTATATCTCGGTATTGAAAGATCGAATTTTAACGAAAGATTGTAAATTAGATAGTAGTGTCCATGGTAACATATAGTATAGTAAAGGAAGGGGCAAAAATGGTTTTAGCAGAAAACGAGAGTAAGACCAATTATAAGCTGTCAACATGAAAGGACACAAAGCATCTCGACAAATTGGAGAGAACGTTCCCATTAATACAATTAATGGAAGTAAGGGACTTTTTTCGTCTACATCGCCACCGATACTAAAACTAATAACTAAGCTTAAGATTAAGCCATGTCTGTCTGTCCGTCCGTCCGTCCGTCCGTCTGTGTGTCACCGATTTTTGGGCGTTAAATTTTGAGCTAGAGTGTTGAAATTTGGTATATAGACTCTCTGGCCTACGAAGCAGAACAAGTGTAAACATTTTTGAAATCCGCACACTGCCACGCCCCCTTTTAGAAAAACGTAGTTTTAATCCAAACCGTAAGGAATAATATATTGTAAGAAATGTCATTTTCTGTATTTTATCGCCATAAAGCCCACATTTTGAGGATATTATTTTAAAGATGGGATGGGATAGGGTATTCACCGATCCGCACAGCGGATTGTAGCCTCTCATATGTTTTTCTTACATGTTATAAGAGGTGTAAGCTTTTGCGCCATTGCCTCTTAGTCCGCCCGTGCTTAATTTCTTTAATTTTTTCAATGAATTTCTGTATAGATAGATGGATAGATATTTTATTTTGTATATAATTTAACATTAGGTTTGATACCGCACATTTTACACAGATATTTGATAAGGATAACAAGTACTTTTCTTCTGAAACATTGTATATATATTTGATTATTAGATAACTAGGAAAGACAAATATAAGATTGTTGCTTGGAGTAAATTATAAACAAAAACTCCAAATATAAAGAGAGAAAAAAAAAGATTATTAGTAAAGGAATAAAAAAAAGGTTATGACTAGCAATATGAGCAAAATTAAATAAATAACAATTATGTAATAAATAAAATGATAAATAAATTTATATATGAGGTGATAAATAAAAAAAATAAATAAATAAATAAATAAATAAATGAATGAATAAATAAATAAATAAACAAATAAATAAATAACAATTTAAATAAATAACACTTAAATAAATAAAAATTAAATAAATTAAGTAACTTTTTTTTATTTTTTAATAACACTATCAGATCTGTGTCGTAGCGAGCTTAATACAAGCAGCATCTACGAGCAGAGATTTGCCACAGCATATAATATGCATCCACAGGCTCATCATTTAGTGCATTTGTTAGTGGGACAAAACAGAACATAGATGAAACTAAGTTTGAAATCACTAGCAAAATCAATAAACGATTAAATTACAATGAAGCTATATATACTATTAAACAAAAGACAATTTTAAATATACTTATTACGGCTCTAGAATACAATTTCGCAGAGTGTTTTTCAAACTACTTTTACTAACATGCAGTTCAACTACATCGTTATTTTTATTGTAAACTCTACTCATGCGACTTATAGCCTCATGCATACCATAGTTGTATTAATGGCTGGGTATATGTAATATATTGAATCTACGCAGGTTGTAGGAACCTTCCCGGGTATTAAAACCAATAGCACTTAAAAGATCAGGAGCATCAATTTGACCTGATAATAATTGGTGTAAGAAAACCATGTCATTGTTAAGTCTACGCTGAGACAAGGGCAACAGTTGAAGCAGTTTAATTCTGCACCTATAAGGAGGCAAATTGTGCAGATCATCCCATGGAAGTGCTCTCAAAGCAAATCTTACGAATTTACGATGGACTGATTCAATTCTATTCGAATGAACTACATAGAAGGGTGTCCAAACTTGTGAAGCATACTCCAAGTGAGGCCGAACTAGACAGTTATAGAGCGAAAGAGTGACATAAGGGTCATTAAACTCTTTTGACCATCTTTTAATAAATCCTAACATAGAGTTTGATTTATTGACGATAACGTTAATGTGTTTATTAAACTCCATTTTGGGATCAAAATATACACCAAGATCATTAAAACTGTCTGCACGACAGAGAGTGTGCCCGGACAAAGTATATTTAAACTTACATGGAGCGCGTTTTCGTGAAAATGACATATGCTGGCACTTTGTAGGGTTCAGATTCAAACCGTTTTTAAGACACCATATGGTAAAACTATTTAAATCGGTTTGTAGTGAAAGCGAATCGTTTAAATCTCCTACACATTTGAAAATTTTCATATCATTAGCATATAACAATATTTTGCTATCTCGAATACAAGCTTTTACATCGTTAATTGCAAGTATAAATAAAATTGGTCCTAAATGACTTCCTTGAGGTACTCCAGATTGAGCAACAAAAGGGTTTGACTTGGAACCTCTAAATTTTACTTGGTATGTTCTCAATGAGAGGTATGATTTAACCCAATTTATGAATCCTGGAGGGAATCCATACGCCTTAAGTTTAAAAATCATGATGTTATGTGATAACTTGTCAAAGGCTTTGGAGAAGTCAGTGTATATACAATCGACTTCTTTTTTATTTTCCAAACTATTGGAGCAATGATGAATGAAAGTTAAAAGATTTGTTACAGTGGATCGATGTTTAACAAAGCCATGTTGTTCATCACAAATGATGTTTCGACAAAGGAAAACCAATTTATCACAAATAATATGTTCGAACAACTTGGGAATGCAAGATAGTTTTGAGATATGTCTATAATTAGAAATATCTCCACGCTCACCTTTTTTTAAAAACAGGTGTAATAAATGCATTTTTCCGTTGAGTTGGGAATACTCCAGTGGCAAAGGATCTTTCAAACATATGCTTAAGGTATGGCATAAGAGCATCTTTGCATTGCTTTACGACTATTGGTGGGATTCCATCGGGCCCCGCAGAATAATCATTGTTTAATGAAGATATATATTTAAGTAGTGTCTCATCGTCAAATGTAACATGGCTGAAACTAACTTGAGGACAGTCATTGAGATAACTGAAATAATGTTCGTCTAAGACAAGAGGGAGACTGAAATTCTCTGCGAATAAGTTAGATAAAATTAGAGAGTTCGATGTTTTTGAATTATTATAAGAGAAGTTGACTGGATATCCATCCGTTTTTCTCTTCGAATTGACAAGGCTCCAAAAGCGTTTAGGGTAATTTTTAAGAGCGTTCTACACATTGACTATATAGCCATTATATAAACTACTTGACATCGTAGAGAATTCATTAAAATAATTCAGGTATTTATCATAGTCGTAATGATTCTGGCTTTTTACAAAATTATTCCAGGCCCGGTTACGTCTATTTCGAAGAGATTTAAGCTCTTTCGTGTACCAAGGATGCTGGGTTTGAGCATTTTTTGAATATTTGACTGGGATTGTTCTATCCATGCAATCTTTTATTAGAAAATAAAATTTTTTAACAGCTTCTTAAAACTTAAAACAAAGACAAAATTAAAAATTACATAAAAGACAGATAACAATTTATTTATGTATATAGATATGTAAATATATATTTATATATATATTTTTTTTTGTTTTTTTTTTTAATTTGAGTTCAAAGCATTTAGTAAGGGATTATCAGCAAAATTGCAAGGTTCTAAAAAATTTCTTTGGAGTTTCGCGATTCTATTATATATCAAGTCAACATTCGCTTTTCTATGTTAGACTTTGTTTGAGTGGTGCCAAGGGTAATTAAGCATTAATTTTAGAATTTTATTTTGAGCTATTTGTAGTCTTTTTAAAAGACACTTAGCGCAGTTTCCCCATACTTGGCATCCATAAAGCAAAATTGCCTGAAAAATTACCTTAAAGATTATTATTTTGTTTTCTGTAGAAAGCAATGAGTTTCTATGGATGAATGGATACAACATTCTAGTGGCGATTGATATTTTCTTTAGTGTTCTTGTAGTATGTTCATTAAGTCAATTTCGTGTCCAAGTAAATACCTAAATATCTTACGCAATACTCCCATCTAATGACTATTCCATTTACCTGAATTGGGTTATTAGGTAGGAAACAAGACTTTCTTTTTCGTGTAAAAAAAATAGCTTGAATTTTATTCTCGTTCAGTTTTATTTTCCATTTTTTTGACGTATTTTCCTAGTATTTTCATTGCATTATTTAAATTCCTTTCAATCGTAAAAGCAAACTCATGAGATGAAAATATTGCAGTATCATCTGCGAATATAGCAGCATTACAATTAGGCAGTTTTGGGAAATCTGCTGTAAAAATATTGTACAGTACAGGACCAAGAACAGAACCTTGCGGGACACCAGAATGGAACGATACTAGATTAGATACCCCTCTATTAACATGGACTTTAAAACATCGACAAGATAAGAAACTTTGGACTTTTTTACAAATATAAGGAGGAAAATTTAACAGTATCATGCCAGCATGCCAGATATTATCAAAAGCCTTTTCAATGTCAAGTAAAATCATACCAATCGATTTTTTAACTGCACGATTCTGCTTTATATATTTGAAAATTCTAAGCACTTGGTGGGAAGTACTGTACAAAATCCAAATTGTTCTAATGGATAAATGTCATTGTCACATATAAATTTTGTTATTTTTTCCTTTAGCACTTTTTCATAAATTTTTCTTAGGTTGCTTAGCAAACTTATTGGCCTACAGCTCTCAGGGTTTTCACTGGGCTTGCCAGCTTTAATAATAGGCACAACTTTTGCTAGTTTACATGCTACGGGGAAATATTCCATTTTCAAACAAGCGTTGATTAAGAATGCTAGGTGTCTGATTCCAATTTTTGGCAAATACTTTATGTAAAGATTTTTTATAAGATCAATACCCCCAGCTTTTTGTAATTTCTGTATATATTTCTTTAAATGTAAAGATTTTATTGTATAAGTTTTCTACATGTTGAGTGCACAAAAAAGTATTTTAGGGCGCCAATTATTCCATGACCACCGTATATTAAATTTGAAGTAAATCCAGTAGTGTTCATGGTAACATATAGTAGATATTGTAAAGGAAGGGGCAAAAATGGTTTTAGCAGAAACTGAGGGTAAGACCAATTATAAGCTGTCAACAGGAAAGGACACAGAGTATCTCGACAAATTTGACAGAACGTCCCCATTAACACAATTTAGGGAAGTAAAGGACTTCGTTTACATCGCCTCCGATATTAAATCTGAAAACTAAGATTTACTTTATCCGCTGTTCCTTGGGCTAGGAAGAAAATTTATTAACAAATCAATCGAACAACAAAGAAAATTCTATTTAAGAACCTTATTATCCTAGTGGTGCCGAACCATCAAGCGTATCAAAATCGGATTAAGAACAAATTGGTCGGTTTTAGTAAGAAATTCTTCGGTCAGCTGTACAGCTCGTTTTTATACCCTATCCCATAGGGGTATATTAGTTTTGACATTAAGTTTGTAACATAGAGAAATAATTTCGATACATATAGCTCAAAGTATATAGATCGATTCAGAAACGCTAGCTGAGTCGATTAAGCCATGTCTGTCTGTCCGTCCGTCCGTCTGTGTGTCACCGATTTTTGGGCCTTAAATTTAGAGCTAGAGTGTTGAAATTTGGTATATAGACTCTCTGGCCGACGAAGCAGAACAAGTCTAAAATTTTTTTAAATCCGTCCACTGCCACGCCCCCTTTTAGAAAAACGTAGTTTTAAGCCAAACCGTAAGGAATTTCAAAAAAGTGTCTGAGCAACATATTTAGACAATCCTAATATCTATATTTCGTCCATACAAAGTTTTTTACCGCATCCCAAGGCATTAGCAATAGAAATACGTTGAACGTTGAATACTTTGAATTTTGAGCTAGGATAATGAAATTTGGTATATAGGATCCTCGTCCATGCCTACAGAACAAGTTTAAACATTTTTGAAATCCGCCCACTGCCACTCCCCTTTTTAGAAAAACGTATTTTTTGGCCAAACCATAAGGAATTTTGAAAAACTTTCTGAACAACTTATTTAGACAATCTGAATATCTGTATTTCGTTCATATAAAGTTTTTAAAAAACGTTTTTCGGTCAAATTTTAAAATTTTCTAAAAAACTTTTGATGCAGAATCATTAGTAATATAAATATGAACCATTTTAACTCACGCCCACTTTTTGTTTGCTTAAGGTGTATTTAATAGCTATATAAATACTATTTAATTCCTTTTTTAAAGAAAAATGTTTTTTTTTTTTTAATTGAATTGAATAATTTAATAACGAAACAACTGTTAAGTAGCTTTTTTCTTTTAAAAGCACATTATCAGCTCAACACTAATTTTATAAGAAGTAAATTCTTACTGTGTATGCATACATTCAATGAAATAAAATACTAAAAAAAAAATGTTTATGAAAATCTTATTCAACATATGTGGCCATCTTATAGAATGTCAAGATTTCAATAAGATTTTCTCGATTGTTTTAATAAGACTTTCTTCTTGGAAAAAAACCATAGAGATATCTTATTCTTTTTCTTCTATATTATGAAGCGGTTTTCGCTATCAAAAGCGGATTAAGAACAAAATGGCCGATTTTAATTAGAAATTCTTCGTTAGCTGTACAGCGACATAGAAAATTAAAATCCCGAAAATAGCGCAAATCGAAAATCGAAAACCTAAAATCCCGAAAATCTTAAATCCCGAAAAACCAAAATCCCGAAAACCTGAAATATCGAAAAGCCAAAATCCCGAAAACGAAATCCCGAAAAATTATATAAAATGAAAAATTATTCAAAAAAACTTACCTCATTTCGGCGGCCTGTTTTATTGTATTGTCTGTGCTAATAGAGAATTTAGGTTATCACTTAGGGGAACACAATAAATAGCGATATGTTGTAACCAGTCAGTCAAAATTGCCTGGCTTGAATTCGAATTGAGGAATCTCTTGGCGAATACGCAGACTACAGATACTGAATGTGGTCAGGATCCAATAATGTGGAGAAACCTTTACGAAGCACTTAAGAGATCAGCCTCTTTATTATTATTATTTCTTTTAATTAAATTTTTGTCACCAAATTTTATTAACAACGAACGACTAGCGCACAAAAATCCATTCAATTAGTGGATGGTTATGAAAATCCGCGTCAATAAGAGGAATATTTTGTTGACACTTTTACATTGCAAAATGCTATTGCTTCAGTATGCAGACTAAGTTACAATTTTTATACTTTCTCCCTTTATTAGAAATCAAAACGATCCGCACAATATGAAATGTCAATAAACGTTGCGTATTAATGCAATTTGGCAGCCATAATGAAATTCGTCATGTTTATAAAATGATGCTCGCTCTCAGGTACACACCGAAAGTAAACCCGATAGTATAAGTAAAAAGTAAAAGATTTAAGTAAGAAATCTGGAAATGAATTCAACACACACAACACAATCATTTCTAAGAAAATCCCTTGGATTCAAAAACGTTTTTATGTATTTCATGATAAAATTCGCATACTTTGTTAGATTTTGGTAATATTGGTTTTTGTTTTTGTAGTTGTGCATGGCGTTGGAGCCTCTGGAGTAGCTCTCTTATTACATAATCTCAAATCTAAATCCGTTCTCTTCTCTTCGGTGATTAATTTTGTTTTTGTATTTTTTTTAATTAATCATAAAAGAACTTGTATTGGCTTCGTGAAAATAATCGAACTAAATGCACCCAAAGGGCTCAGTAATATCATTGAACAACTTCATTGGATTACAAAACATGATGGAAATGAAATTTTTCCCCCATAGATACCTATAGGATTAATTGGAAAATTCCGTTTCATTTCTATGGAACGACAAACATTACTTGACAGAAATAAATCTTGATCAGTGAAAAATAAAAAGTGATTTTCTGCGATAACTACAATAAAATATTAAAATATGTTTGGATAATCATGTTCTAAAATTCATAAGGGTTACGTTTTTCGGTATTCTGTCCGACTCCCTAGAGGAACACCTCGACGCAGAAATCGGTGACCACAACTTGAAGTGAACCACTGCACCACTGCAGGCATTTAGTTAGGGAACGTTTTAGTTGGAATAGGATGTTGGAAACATTCAGTGCAATAAAAGGTCGAAAGCACCTTTCAATAAAATATTTGTTCGTTTTTATACCCTATCCCATAGGGGTGTATTAGTTTTGATACTTAGTTTGTAACATAGAGAAATAATTTAGTTATATATACCTCAAAGTATATGGATCGACTCAGAATCGATAGCTGAGTCGATTTAGCCATGTCTATCGTTCTGTCCGTCCGTCCGTCCGTCCGTACGTCACCAGTTTTTGGGCCTTAAATTTTGAGCTTACTTACATAAGTGGCGCTACAGTCCGGGATGAACCTGGGCCTCAACCAACATGCCTCTCCAATTAGCCCGGTCCTTAGCTAACTGCCTCCAGTTGCGCACTCCAAGTTGGTTGAGGTCGGTTTCTACTTGTGCACGCCACTTAAGGCGAGGTCTTCCTCTACTGCGTCCGACGTCTGGCTGGGAATCGAAGACTCTGCGAGCCGGAGTATTGGTGTCCATTCTTTCTACATGTCCCGGCCATCTTAAACGTCCAACGAGGAGTTTTTTGACCAAGGGTATGTCGCTGTACAGCTCGTATAGTTCGTGGTTGAATCTTCGTCTCCATAGCCCGTCAACGCAAACGGGACCGAAGATTTTCCGAAGAATTTTCCGCTCGAATCGACCAAGGATTTCTTCATCCGCTTTTGATACGGTCCATGCTTCAGCGCCGTAGAACAGGGTCTTATATAGGATCTCCTTAGTAGTTCGAGTGAGAGCTTTACTACTAAATTGCCTTCTTAGCCCGAAGAAACAGCGGTTGGCAAGAGTAATTCTTCGTTTAATTTCTGACGAGATGTTCTTGTCAGAGTTAATAGCGGAGCCGAGGTAGACAAAGTCCCGTACTACCTCAAAGTTATATCTGTCAATGGTGACGCTCTGTCCAATTCATCGATGTTTTGTGTCCTTTCGTGTTGGCAGCATTTACTTAGTCTTAGTCTTAGATGTCAATATCGTCAGCGTATGCTAGTAGTTGCACCGACTTTTGGAAAATTGTGCCTCTGGTGTTGGCTTTGGAGTTTTGCACAATCCTCTCAAGAATCAGATTAAAGAAGTCACATGACAGCGCATCGCCTTGCCTAAATCCTTTTTTTGGTATCGAATGTGTCGGTGAGGTCGTTTCCGACCCTGATGGAGCAGCGAGAATTCTCTATCGTCATCCTACACAAACGGAAGAGTTTGGGCGGTATACCAAAACTAGACATGGCTCTGTATAGTTCGTCTCTATAAATGCTTTCGTATGCGGCTTTGAAATCGATAAATAGGTGGTGGGTATCGATTTGGACTTATTGGGTTTTTTCGAGGATCTGCCGAAGTGTGAAGATTTGATCGGTTGTGGACTTTCCTGGCCTAAAACCACACTGATAAGTGCCGATCAGGTTGTTGGTAAACGGTTTCAGGCGTTCACATATTACGGCAGATAGGACCTTGTAGGCGATGTTGACAGGAATGCCTCTGTACTTGGCGCAGTTAAGAGGGTCTCCTCTTTTGTGGATCGGGCAAACGATGCTGAGGTTCCATTCTTCAGGCATGCTTTCAACCGACCAGATTTGGCTTATGAGTTGGTGGATGTTGCTTACCAAATCATCTCCGCCAGCTTTATAAAGCTCAGCCGGAAGGCCGTCATTTCCGGCGGCCTTATTAAGCTTGAGTTTAGATATTGCAATCCTCACTTCACTCAGGTCGGGTGGTTGGCAGTTTTCGCTGTCGTTGCCAATATTGAATGGTTCGTTCTGCCTGACAGCGGAATGTTGTTCGTCGTCGCCGTTTAACAGTCTGCAGAAGTGGTTCTTCCATATCCTCAGCATCGACTGTGTCTCAACTACAATATTTCCTTGTTCATATCGTTGGGATTTGGTAAAACTTGCGAACATCGTTCCTGGAGTGGCACCTCTCTATATCCTCGATCGCGCGCTTTTCTTGCTCTTTTTTCTTCTTGCTGAAAAGCCGATGTTCTTCCCTTCTTCTTTGCCCATAGAGCTCAATGGCAGCTCTCGTCCTCACCTGCAGCTTAGCCTTGTAGGCCTCGTTCTTGGCTGCGAGCATCTGTCGGCATTCCTCATCAAACCAGGGGTTTCTGGTTAAGGGATACGCGTTGTGCGAAGGTCTTGGCGGTCTCTTGCGATTGCAGTCTTCCGACATTGAATTTTTGCACACTAATTCTGGATTGTTGTGGCGTGGTGGATAACTGCATTCTTACCTTGGCTGCTACAAGGTAGTGATCCGAGTCGATGTTAGCTCCTCGGAATGTTCGGAAATGCAACATGTTTAGTGCGCAAAAAAAACGTTTTAGGACGTCAAATATTCCATGAGCACCGTACATAAAATTTGAAGTAAATCCATCCAGCGGCTTAAGCTCCCTTTGGGTGCATTTAAGAATCGCCTCCCCAGGGATTAAAATCCCCAATTCGATTATTTTCACGAAGCCAATACAAGCTCTTTTACGATCAATTAAAAAAAATACAAAAACTTAATCAAACACCGAAGAGAGGAGAACGGATTGAAATTTGAGATTGTGTAATAAGAGAGCTACTCCAGAGGCTCCAACGCCATGCACAACTACAAAAACAAAAACCAATATTACCAAAATCTAACAAAGTATGCGAATTTTATCATGAAATACATAAAAATTAAAAACGTTTTTGAATCCAAGGGATTTTCTTAGAAATGATTGTGTTGTGTGTGTTGAATTCATTTCCAGATTTCCTACTTAAATCTTTTACTTTTTACTTATACTATCGGGTTTACTTTCGGTGTGTACCTGAGAGCGAGCATCATTTTATAAACATGACGAATTTCATTATGGCTGCCAAATTGCATTAAACCGCAACGTTTATTGACATTTCATATTGTGCGGATCGTTTTGATTTCTAATAAAGGGAGAAAGTTTAAAAATTGTAACTTAGTCTGCATACTGAAGCAATAGCATTTTGCAATGTAAAAGTGTCAACAAAATATTCCTCTCATTGACGCGGATTTTCAAAACTATCCACTAAATGAATGGATTTGTGTGCGCTAGTCGTTCGTTGTTAATCAAATTGTTGACAAAACTTTAATTACAAAAAAATAATAAAATACACTCGCTTAGCTGAGCAACGAGACTGATCTCTGAAGCGCTTCGTAAAGGTTTCTCCACATTATTGGATCCTGACCACATTCAGTTTCTGTAGTCTGTGTAATCCCCAATGGCTTCCTCAATTCGAATACAAGCCAGGCAATTTTGGCAAAAACACTTTCATCATTACATTCGTCATCTCGTCATTCGACTTGACTGGACTGCAACATATGGCTATTGATGGTGTTCCATCGAAGGATAGCCTAAATGCTCTATAAGCACAGACAATGTAAGCTAAAATAGGCCGTCACAAATGAGGTAAGTTATTTTGAAGAAGAAGTGGGCACTTTTACACCGAATTTACTTAATTTTCTTTTAATTCAGCTCCAAATATAACTCACATGGCATTAAGGTTTGGCTAGACAAAATATGGCTCTAAAAGAACAGCTGAATTTAGTATACCGCCGTTCGAGTCGAAGTTCTTCAGGACAAACATCGATACATCGCCCCAACAATCACCTCTACAGCCGTCGCAACAACCGACTGGACCACATAGCCTCACTAGTGAGCCTTTTTCAGTTATAAACAAACAAACTGGAAAATGATTAACCGGAAATAAACCACCTCTATTGAAGAGATTGATGCAATGCAATGGTAAGAAATCAAGTTGGGGAATTTAGATGGCAGATAATAATCCATTCTTTTGTTTAGGCTTACGGACAACACAACCTACGAAGAACATCCCAAATGGCTGCAGGCCATACGAACATTCCTCTATAAGAATGCGGATATTCCTTAGGCCAAAACAAATGTGATATTTTGTGAACAAAATTAAAATCGCATGCGGCAGAAGTCTCCTAAACATCGCCTATAATATCGCCGTAATATGTGAACACCTAAAACCCTTCGACAATAACCTGATCAGTCCTCATCAGTGTGGTTTTAGACCACGAGAAGATCAAATCAAGAAGTCCAAAGCAATATCCAATACTTATTCATCGATTTCAATGCCGCATACGCCAACCAACACCAACTTCACAAACCTTCATATGAAGTATAGAGAAACTGCAATATAGGTCTAACTGTAAAAAACGGCAAAACAAAGTATATGCTGTAAAAAAAGGCCACACAACATCAACTATGAGTAGATAATATTTGTAAGATGCATTAACAAACAAAAATATTTAGTACAACTAACATTTACTTACATATTTCACAAAAACAAAAAAAAGATAACAAAATTGCGGCAACACAAAATTTGAATTAAATGTCGTCTCGGGTGGCGTTGTTGTAAAGGGTGATCCATATCGAGGTTCCCTACTTTTTTAAAGAAAAAAACACAGAAAATTAAAATTTAATGGAGAATGTTTATTATCATTTGAAAGAACATTATTTGTGTTGTTTAAATGCAATTGATGCCATTATATTTCGCAGATATAAAATAACTTAAGTGGGGTTTAAAAGACAGTCCGATTAAGCACAGGTTACAAAAGGAAGTGGTTTATTCAGATAGAATGATAAAAAATACAGAAATTCACAATAGGTGTAGGTATGTTCGTTATAAGAATTCTGGAACAGTATAATATAAAATAATATTTCTAACAGCCTCACTACTGTTCCTTTAACATAAAATATATATATATATATATAATTCAGAATTAATTTAATTAATTAACAATCCATTAATAATCCATTTCATGGTTCTAATTCAAAAAGGTTTAATATTTCATAAAACAAAAAAATAATAATTGTCTACCATTTCTTTTTTCATTGAAAAACTTAAAACTTAAAACTTAATTATGATAAACCAAATTCTGGACAAAACTTATTCAATTTACAAGAGTTAACAGATTTTGTGAAAACGTCTGCAATCATATCGTTTGTAGACATGTATTGCAAGTTTGATTTTATTGCAGTATCGTGTTTTTGGTTCAGATGTTCTTGAATAAAATATTTTCGCACATCGATATGTTTCGTACGGGCGTGATAGCCTTTATTTTTTGCTAAATGTAGCGCCCCTTGGTTGTCACAGTACAAAATCATGGACCTGGTAGACCCTGGAAATATTTCGCATTCAAAACGTTTGAGCCAGAGAGCTTCTTGTATAGCAGCAACCATCGACATAAACTCCGCCTCTGTGGAAGACAAAGCTATCGTCGGTTGACGACGGGTTGCCCATGATACTGCACCTCCTTGCAGTCGGAACACGTACCCGGTTGTTGAGCGCCGCTTATCTGGGTCGCCTGCCCAATCAGCATCGCAAAAACCAACCATATCATCATCATCGTTAGGACAGAAAGTCAGCTTGAAGTTAATGGTGACTTTAAGATACCGTAGTACCCTTTTCACAGCTGCCCAGTGAGCCTTACCTTAGTTATACCTGTACCTGCTAAGTTCGGTTTTTGTTTTTGGACTCATTTCCTCAGATAGTTTCTGATTCGGATCCATCGGTGAATTCATTGGATTGCAGTTCTCCATGTTAAACCGCTTTAGAACATGTGATATATAATTGCTCTGATCAATTGAAATAGATCCTGATGGACTGCGAGTGATGTTCATCCCCAGTAATGATGTGGTTGCACCCAGATCCTTCATTTTAAAATGAGTAGACAATTCAACTTTTAGCTTTGTGCACATTGTCGCATTAGTTGAAAAAATCATAATGTCATCAACCCACACGGCTATAATGATGAAATTTTGTAGAGAGTGCTTAAAATAAACACATTGATCGACTGACGAACGCTTATATTTCATTTGGCGCACGAGCAAATCGTTCAGCTTATCATTCCATACACGGCTTGACTGTTTTAAACCATATAATGCAGCCTTCCGGTTGACGCATAAATATTTCTTCAGTCAATTCACCTTGGAGAAAGGCGGTTACAGCATCCTTTTGGTGTACGACCATTTTAAATTTGACTGCCATAGCCAAAAGGAAACGTATGGATGCATAACGCGCTACAGGTGAGTAAGTTTCATCATAATCGATACCTCTAACTTGACTGTATCCTTTGATGACTAGACGAGCCTTGTATCGCTCGATTTCACCAGTTCCGTTCCTCTTTACTTTGTAGACCCACCTACAGTCAATCGCTTTTCGCCCTTCAGGTAGCTTACACAGTTCCCATGGGTTATTGGTTTTTAAGGAATCTATTTCAGAGTTCATAGCTGCTTCCCTATCCTTATTCTCCTTACAGGTCCTGGCTTCAAGTAACGTCTTTGGCTCACATGTGTCCTGCGTAGCCGCCGCCAGCATCACATAGAGACTAAGCGTATTGCGGGAGTTCGTTGAATTCTTCACATTCGAATCTTCTCCAACTACGATTGGGGTTGAAATAACTGAGAGCTCACTAGTAGCAACATCAAAATCGGTCTCAACGACAGAAGTGAAAGACGAATTCGGACTCTCCATCGCCTCACTGAATTCGTTGTCCAAAACATCTTTATCACTTGTAGAATCATTAATCTCAATAAGAGTCACATCTTTGTCGACCGCGACGATATCAGAATTATCCAATCTTGAGCATGATTTGATTGAAGTCCTTGTACCAACAATGAATTCTGGTGTCCTCATAGCCTCACTGAACTTGTCATCTGTGTCGCTATCGCCGCTAGAATCACTTTCTGAACCTTGGTTCGGAAAATGTTGATATTCCTTCGACACCTTGGATGAAGAAATAGAACGATTAGAATTTTTAGTTTTAGAAAATACCTGATTTCCATCCGACTCGATAAAGGTGACATCTCTGCTGACAATGACCTTCTTTGACTTTGGAAGATATAATCGGTAAGCCTTTGCCAGCTCACTATATCGCACCATGATGCACTCAATTGCCTTAGGAGATAATTTATTGCGTTGACTCTTAGGAATATGGGCAAAGGCCTTGCACCCAAACACTCTTAACATTGATAAGTCCGGTTTTCGTTTGGTCCATCGCTCCTCCGGCGTCTCGTCTTCCATTCCACGACATGGAATCCTATTTATAAGATATGCTGCTGTCACTGCCGCCTCAGCCCAAAAAGTACCATTTAAGTTGCCGTCAAAGAGCATACACCTTATCTTCTCGCTTATTGATCGATTCATCCGCTCAGCTACACCATTTTGCTCCGGAGTGTGTGGTACTGTCCGTTGGTGTAAATTCCGTGTGCTGAGGTGAAGGCATCAAATTGTTTATTGCAATACTCAGTGCCGTTATCCGTGCGTAGTATTTTAATGGTACAACCTTGTTGATTTTCAACAAATTTTTTGAAATTTTTGAAAATCTCGAAAACCTCATTCTTGTGCTTCATTGGGTACAAAAACACTTTACGGCTGAAATCATCAATGAATGTTACAAACAATTTAGCCCCACCAAATGATCTCACTGGCATGAATCCAACGTCACTATGAATAAGTTCAAGAACTGTCTTCGCACGATTATCACTTGTAAAGAATTTAGCTCGAGTTTGTTTTCCTCTTACGCACACCGAACAATTTACCGCAGCTCCATCAGAAAATTCTACACCAGTCACTGACTCTTTTATTCTCTTTAAATTACTGTCGCAAGTGTGCCCTAATCGACGATGCCAAATGTTTTTATCAGCTGCTACCATCACTGTTGGTACTCGATCTGTAGAGCAGTTCAATTTGTAGAGATCATTGATAAGCGGTGCCGTTGCAATCAATGATTTGTTTGCATCGAAAATCCTACAGCTCTCTCTGTCAAATATTAAAGTTTTGCCATGTTTCGCCATCTGACTTACTGACAAAAGATTCGCACAAATGTCTGGAATGTGTAAAACGTCTTTCACAACAATGTTTTGTTTTTGAGGAAAATTGTTTGTATGGACTGACATTTTAATGTCACCAGTACATTCAACAGGCAGATGAGAGTTATCGCCCACAATTATTTCTTTTTTAAGAGGTTCGCGCACTTTCATTAAACCGGCATCGCACTTCGTCATGTGAGCTGACGCTCCTGAGTCAATGTACCACTCATTAGAAGGGTTGCTTTGAGCCATAAATGAACACAGAAATAGGTTTTCAGATTTTTTCTTTTTATTTGGGCACTTATAAGCGAAATGACCTACTTCGTCACACGCGTAACGCGTCACTGATTTGCTTAATTTGTTTTTCTGCTGATGCTTCTTCTTTGCCTGAAAGTTGTTAGTTTTCTTTTTAACGAATAAAGCCGCTGCGTCTCACATCTCTGACCTATGTGTAACCTCTTGAAGTAATCGATTTTGTACGAATTCTGTTGACAATGCAGGCTTAGAATTTTCGATTGCCATTACCATGGGACGGTATTCATCTGGAAGATTTGCCAATAGAAGTGCTGCAACCACTTCGTCTCCGATTTCCAAACCGGCCTTTTTGACTTTCGTCGACATCAGCTTCATTCTATGAACATAGTCTTCCATTGATGCACAATCCATCTGTTTAAGTCCCACCAATTGTTTGAGCAACTCAACACGCCGCCCAATACCTTTATCTTCGAATGTCCCACACACAGAGTCCCATGCTTCCTTGGCAGTTGTACACTTTTCCGTATATGTATAAAGCGCTGGAGAGAGCAACAGATTCAGCATCTGTATTGCCAAGAAATTCTTGTCTTCATCTACCTCTGTGCCATCGAAACACTTCCAGTGTCCTTTAGTGGCGAGATAAGCCTTTGCCTCTACCTTCCATTCATCAAAATTGCTTCTGCCTTCGAGTTTTTTTGGTTTTCCCATTATTGATTGAGGAAATTCTAGCCTCTTATCTTAAACGTATACCACGCCAGAAAAAAATAACCACAAAACTTTAAAAAAATCTCGAAATAAAACGAAAATATAAATATTCTACTTTATATTAAGCGAATGGCCCATAACCTGTTGTTTAAATGCAATTGATGCCATTATATTGCGCAGATATAAAATAACTTAAGTGGGGTTTAAAAGACAATCCGATTAAGCACAGGTTACAAAAGGAAGTGGTTTATTCAGATAGAATGATAAAAAATACAGAATTTCACAATAGGTGTAGGAATGTTCGTTATAAGTATTCTGGAACAGTATAATATAAAATAATATTTCTAACACTTTAGCATTTTTTTTTTGAAGATTATGTCTATCAAATGTTGGCCGTTGCTACGTCGCAGATGGTCCATCCGTTGAGTCCAATTTTCGATCACTCGTTCGAGCATTTCGAGTGGTAACTGGCGAATGACACGCGTGATGATTTCCTCCAAGGCCTGAATCGAAGCGGGTTTGTCGGCATAAGCTTTTGACTTTACATATCCCCACAGGAAAAAGTCTAACGGTGTGGTATCACACGATGCCAATCGACCGGCCCAAAACGTGAAATTATGTGCTCACCGAAATGTTCTCCCAATAAGTCCATTGATTGATGCGATGTGTGGGAAGTGGCGCCGTCTTGCTGAAACCAAATGTCGCCGAGATCACGAGCTTCAATTTTAGGCATCAAATAGTCGGTTATCATGTTCCGAGTTGCTGCGAACGGCGCCGAATCGACTCTCCACGGTCTTCGTGTACACTCTCAGCTACGGCCGTTATGCTTTCTTCACAGCGTGCTGGACGTGGTCTATTCGGTCGAATATTATCAAACAATGAATGCTGGGTCTCAAAATGGGTGATGGTGTTGCGAATAGTACGCTCAGTAGGCCGATTATGTTGACCATAAGTTGAGCGAAGTGCACGAAACACATTCCTCACAGAACGTGAATTTTCATAATAAAGTTGAACAATTTGTAAACGTTGTTCACGGGTAAGTCTTTCCATTATGAAATGCCAAACAATACTAAACAAAAATAACATGACAGCATGACACGACTCACAAGTGATCTGTCAAAAAAGGTTATTGAAAAAAGTATCTCTACTTGGATCACCCGTTACTAAGGTTAGTGCGTTTAGCTCTCGGATTAGCCTATGATGAGTTAGTATCACGCGTTCGCTTTCCTTTAGGAGCGACAACTTTATCATTGGTTACATGAGGCTGGTGCTTAAGGATAGTGATGCGATTACATGAGGACACAAGCGTTCTCACTCTAGCCTCTCACTATCAACTCCTACTCTCACCTCTACGTGGTGACTGGTGGGTGCCTAGTACCTCGACTGGAGATGGGGTATTAAACCCCTGTGGAAGGTCGTTGGTGGCAGCAAACGAGAGAGGGGGAGGAGTGTACTCTCACTAAGGCACTCACTCTCAGGCCCAAGCGGAGGAATTCCCTAGATGGAGTCAACAGTGGCGCCTACAGTTCCAGTTTGATCGAAATCCCTATAAGAGCTGCTTCGACATATTTGAACACCAGGTCTATAGGGATTTCCAATATCGAGCCAAGGTACTGGAAAAGAGATGGTGGCGGAGGAGCCCTTAATGGGTCAACGGCAGCGTTCATATCCCAAAATGGCATACTGACATCGGTATTTTTTCCGGCCCGCTGTCCTAGGGTCAAAACAAGGGCCTGGCCCTCCAGGTTGAGGGTTGTGCTTTGGGTTAACTACCCATCCACGGAAAAAAATATTGTTACGAAGCAACCAATAGCCTCGGAGAGGACTGATATTATTGTTGACGACCATGCTAAACGAAAAAAGACAACGACGTTCGTATCTGCACCTGGAATGTGAGAACATTAAACAGGAGAGGTGCAGGCGAACAACTAGCGGAAGCCCTAAACTGCTACAAAGCAGACATTACTGCCATCCAGGAAATAAGATGGGATGGGCAGGGCAAAAAGATTGAAAAACTGTGACATCTACTGTGGACCGTGTTATAGTGAGCAGAAACAGCGAATAGTCGTAAATGAGGGTAAGACTTAGTATATGCTGTAAACACGAAAGGACACACAACATCGACGAATTGGACATAACGTCACCATTGACAGATATAACTTTGAGGTAGTACGGGACTTTGTCTACCTCGGCTCCGCTATTAACTCTGACAACAACATCTCGTCAGAAATCAAACGAAGAATTACTCTTGCCAACCGCTGTTTCTTCGGGCTAAGAAGGTAATTTAGTAGTAAAGCCCTCACTCGAACTGCTAAGACCCTGATCATCCCAGTCCTGCTCTACGGCGCTGAAGCATGGACCGTATCAAAAGCGGATGAAGAAATCCTTGGTCGATTCGAGAGAAAAATTCTTCGGAAAATCTTCGGTCCCATTTGCGTTGACGGGCTATGGAGACGAAGATTCAACCACGAACTATACGAGCTGTACAGCGACATACCCCCAGTCAAAAAACTCCGCATTGGACGTTTAAGATGGCTAGGACATGTAGAACGAATGGACACCAATACTCCGGCTCGCAGAGTCTTCGATTCCCAACCAGACGTCGGACGCAGTAGAGGAAGACCTCGCCTTAAGTGGCGCGCACAAGTAGAAACCGACCTCAACCACCTTGGAGTGCGCAACTTGAGGCAGTTAGCTAAGGACCGGGCTAATTGAAGAGGCATGTTGGTTGAGGACCAGGTTCATCCCGGACTGTAGCGCCACTTCAGTAAGTAAGTAAGTACATGAGGCGGGACAGATTGTATTAAATATGTTTCAGAATACTTCTGGGTTTTGCCTCCTTCTATGGAAATATTTTTCTCCAATCTAGGCAGAGACTCTGTAGATGAAGCGTCAACGGACAGACATGGATCAGAGAATGCAGACACAGTGGATACTGCAGGCTCCTTTTGAGAGCCTAACAAATCGGCTTTAAGTGCCGACATTTTGAAAGCTTGGCTCGAGCTGGACAATTCACGACATGCAGTGCAATGAAAGGGTTTCATATCAATAAATATAATTTTATAAATTGTAAGCTTTATATATTATCTACATGGAAGTTTCACGATCAAAAGAAACATTTAATTTTTTTCTCAGTTTTAGGGAATTTAGATCCTACATGAGTTGATTATTTTATTCCCATTCTCCATATTTTATTTTTAGTATAAAATACACCAAACCAAGATACTCTTCATTTTATAGTAGTTGTACACTCTTTGGCCTAAGGCATTCGGCCATCATTAAATTTCTTACAAATTACAACATGGCCACTGCACGTGAGAGGAGAGCGTATATTTTATCCGTTAACACATTTTACAGGTGTGTCGTATATGTTTTCGTCGTCGGTGGTTGGTGCGCGAGTTAAATGAGTGACAAACGGTTAATTATAAAAAAAAACATTTATTTGACCAAATTGGTATTCAATTAACAAGAGTAAAACAAGAAAGTGAATAAAATAATGAACATTATTGTTAAAGCAACCTAATTTCAAATGGGAATTCCAAGAACCAAATCCGATGGAAGGAATGCACCAGACGCCAGGTCATCAGTTCTTGGGTCACATCAGCATCATCTACATTAGCTGGAATGGAATACAATGGTTTATTAAGTATTTATTATCTACTTTGCAGGTTATTATCCTTATTTGTGCTCAGGTGGTGTACAGGGGTGTATGGTGACGTAACTCGCGCATAACGTCTTGGGATTAAATATTTTTTTTTTATTATTTAAAATTATTTAAGAGTGTTGTGTTCACGATTTTGTGTTGGGTGCCTTTCCCCAGCTACCGTGAACATAGATCCTCATTTTGAAGACTTCGATTTATATGTTCCGGCAACTGGGGCAATGCATAAACACTCACCTCCTTTCCTGTGTTTTTTGGGAACCAACATGCTTCCTTTGATGCAGCTCATCATCCAGTTAGTGTTGCTGTTTTGTGTGCTTTCATGCTATGGATCATGGTACGTGGTTGTTTCGGTCTCACATTTGAGGTTATGTTTTCCCAATGAATTAGTGATTGTTTAATACTAAGTAAAATTTTTTCTTATTGGTTTTATGTTTTTTGAAACTCTGCTGCAGTGTGTGATTTGTTTCTTGAATGTTTGTTTTGCTAAATTTCATTTGTACCTATTATTAGTAATTTTTTTTGTTTTTAAAAAAAAGAGTGGTATAAAGTGTTTTTGTTTTCTTGCAAGGGGGCCCACGACAACACGTCTGGTAACGGACTAAGACTAATTGACTTCGCTACGGAACGAAATGCCACTATAGCCAGCACACGGTTTCCTTACCTCGATATCCATAAGGGGACATGGCGGTCTCCAAAACAACGAACAGTCAACCAAATTGATCACATTGCGATAGACAAGAAGCACGCATCCAGTATTTTGGATGTCCGAACATTCCGAGGGGCCAACATCGACTCGGACCACTACCTTGTTGTAGCCAAAGTAAGGATGCGGATATCCACCACGCCACAAAAAAAAACAGAAATACTGTGAAAAAAATTTAATGTCGAAAGACTGCAACCGCCAGAGACCGCCAAGACCTTCGCGCAACGCGTATCATTTAACCTCTCGACTCACAACATACCACCAGCATCAAATGTCGAAGAACAATGGCAAGGATGCCAAGTAGCCATTAAATCAGCCGCAACTGATGTGCTAGTGTTCTCGCGGCCACCAGCAAGAAACCCCTGGTTTGGTGAGGAATGCCGACAAATGCTCTCAGCCAAGAACGAGGCCTACAAGGCTAAGCTGCAGGTGAAGACGAGAGCTGCCATTGAGCTCTATAGGCAAAGAAGAAGGGAAGAACATCGGCTTTTCAGAAAGAGGAAAAAAGAGCAAAAAAAGCGCGCGATCGAGGACATAGAGATGTGCCACTGCAGGAACGATGTTCGCAAGTTTTACCAAAGTGTAAAACGTCAAAGCCAAGGCTACAAGGCTCTAACAGAATCCTGTCGAGATGAACAAGGAAATATTGTAGTTGAGACACAGTCGATGCTGAGGATATGGAAGAACCACTTCTGCAGACTGTTAAACGGCGATGACGAACAACATTCCGCTGTCAGGCAGAACGAACCATTCAATATTGGCAACGACAGCGAAAACTGCCAACCACCCGACCTGAGTGAAGTGAGGATAGCAATATCTAAACTAGAGCTTAATAAGGCCGCCGGAAATGACGGCCTTCCCGCTGAGCTTCATAAAGCTGGCGGAGATGATTTGGTAAGCAACATCCACCAACTCATAAGCCAAATCTGGTCGGTTGAAAGCATGCCTGAAGAATGGAACCTCAGCATCGTTTGCCCGATCCACAAAAAAGGAGACCCTCTGAACCTCGCCAACTACAGAGGCATAAGTCTCCTCAACATCGCCTACAAGATCCTATCTGCCGTAAGATGTGAACGTCTGAAACCGTTTACCAACAACCTGATTGGCCCTTATCAGTGTGGTTTTAGGCCAGGAAAGTCCACAACCGATCAAATTTTCACACTTCGGCAGGTCCTGGAAAAAACTCAAGAAGTCCAAATCTATACCCACCACCTATTCATCGATTTCAAAGCCGCATATGACAGCATTTATAGAGACGAACTGTACAGAGCCATGTCTAGTTTTGGTATACCGCCCATACTCGTCCGTTTCTGTAGGGTGACGATAGAGAATTCTCGCTGCACCATCAGGGTCGGAAACGACCTAACCGACACATTCGATACCAAAAAAGGATTTAGGCAAGGCGATGCGCTGTCATGTGACTTTTACAATTTGATTCTTGAGAGGATTGTGCAAAACTCCCGAGCCAACACCAGATCCACAATTTTCCAAAAATCGGTACAACTACTAGCATATGCTGACGATATTGACATCATTGGTAGGAACCAATGTGATGTCATAGCCACGTTTGCTATAGAGAAGGAAGCGGCAAAATGGGTTTACCTGTAAATGAGAGTAAGACCAAGTCTATGCTGTGTTGATAGAAAGGACACACAACATCGACGAATTGGACAGAACGTCACCATTGAAAGATATAACTTTGAGGTAGTACGGGACTTTTGTCTACCTCGGCTCCGCTATTAACTCTGACAACAACATCTCGTCAGAAATCAAACGAAGAATTACTCTTGCCAATCGCTGTTTCTTTGGGCTAAGAAGGCAATTTAGAAGTAAAGCCCTCACTCGAACTACTTAGGAGATCCTATATAAGACCCTGATCATCCCAGTCCTGCTCTACGGCGCTGAAGCATGGACCGTATCAAAAGCGGATGAAGAAATTCTTGGTCGATTCGAGATATAAATTCTTCGCAAAATCTTCGGTCCCGTTTGCGTTGACGGGCTATGGAGAAGAAGATTCAACCAAGAACTATACGAGCTGTACAGCGACATGCCCCTGGTCAAAAAAACTCCGCATTGGACGTTTAAGATGGCTAGGACATGTAGAACGAATGGACACCAATACTCCGGCTCGCAGAGTCTTCGATTCCCATCCAGACGTCGGACGCAGTAGAGGAAGACCTCGCCTTAAGTGGCGCGCACAAGTAGAAACCGACCTCAACCAACTTGGAGTGCGCAACTGGAGGCAGTTAGCTAAGGACCGGGCTAATTGGAGAGGCATGTTGGTTGAGGCCCAGGTTCATCCCGGACTGTTGGGCCACTTAAGTAAGTAAGTAAGTTGCTTTCACCTTAACCCGAGACGTACAACGCATACATGAATGGTTGTAAAAAAATGATTGTGCCAAAAATAACTGCTAGTATTTCTGTTTCTCATTTCGATTTATGCAATTCTTGGCCTCCTACCTCTTAAGAAGCATCTATACTGCATTTTCATTTTGTTGGATTGTACCGAATTGCCTGTTATCCCAGATATTCGTCGACATATTTGTTCTGTCATCTCGACAACTAAAAATGGAATTGTTTTTGGTCTTTAAATTCGCTACAGAGGAGGTCAGATGTTTACACTCACGTGAATCTATGAAAGGGTTCTTGCGTGAAAATGCATTATCCCGTTGGGTTTTTTCCCAATTCAGCATCAGTAACTACTTAATGAGGTTTTTTGGGTTCTGTACCAACTCTTAATGTTTTTTTTCTGTTTTTAGACCTTGTTTGTCTAAATGAGTTTTACAAGGTCTGTTAAAATAAATCCTCATTTCAAAACCCAATAAAACTTCTTTTATGCCGATTCATATCGCTTGTCATGCTTATGACATTTGTCTGCACAGCAGCAGGTATGTATGTGCACTTCAAATTGCCTATTATTGAGTCCATTATCCCTCCATCAAGAAGAAGGAAGCGTTAGTGAACTGCGCTTGACCACATAATATTATCTAACAAGTCATTTCCCGAAGGATATCGATTTGATGAGGAAACTTCAAAATTTTTCATTATTTTAATAAATCTTTTAGACAAACCGACAATGAGAGACTTGACACTGTTTCGATTGATGGCAGCATTGTCTAGTCCGGAATGAACCTGGGCCTCAACCAACAAGCCTTGACGCGGACCTAAGCTAACTGCCTTTAGTTGCGCACTTCAAGTTGTGAGGTCGGTTTTTACTTATGCGCGGCCGGTACAGCAGCATGTCGTGTTCTTTTCACATCGACACATACGACTCAAGGCTTAGATTCATATACTGGTCAATGCTTTAAACCTGCTTGAAGATTTGCTGCCGTTTCATACCGCTTCCAAAAATCGCCGTATCAACAAATCATATTTTTACCAGCAGAATTAATCTTGTGTGGTGTGACCCGTATGAATTGCATATTAACAACCTACAAGAGGTTTGTTTTATAGAGGGTCTGGCTAACTAGCACCGTCATACCCAGAACTCTATCATTCCATCCATCAATGAATTCAGAAATAAAACTGTTGACGTCTGTCATTTAGATTTTACCGTTCGGCAAACTACGTGACGTGCTCAAAATTATTTGTCGTGGTTTTTGGATACTGGAAACCAGCTTTCAGTTTAAAATCGAAGTCACGAGATTGATAAATAGAATATCGCCTCCAAAGTTTAGAATCTTTACGGTTCGCTAATCGCCATTGTACCGCATACACACTTGTTGAATCCACATTCCACATCGTAGGTTTAGGCAAAGAGTATCCAACTACAAGTGTGCGCATCTCATACAACGAAAATTTACTAAGTGGGGTACTGATTCCCCAGTTTGCACATTGCCATGCCAGCATAAAGCAACAGCATAGCCCATGCATACGAACGACGAAAATTCCCCTTCGCACTTACCGCTCACGACAGAACCGGCTACAAAATGTTTAGCTGAGATGCGTACTCCACGTAAACTTTGGTTTAGGTTAAGTGAAACCATCACACCTTTTTTAGTCAGAACACCAATACACCTTCAAAATTGTGTTCATGATGAGTGAATTATCTAATTTTACGAGGGCGTTGTTAGAAAACACACCAACACAACAGCAAAATCCACATACCCATCGATATGAACGACAGAATCTGTATATAGGCAGAGTGTGATTCGAACGGCAATTGAGACTTCAAAGGAAGTTGAGTTACCAATGAAAAACATCTATTAATCGCTATCTATCGCACATGCTCACTCAATTTGATTGCCATAGGATGCGCCCTATGTGGACTGTAATATTGTTCTTACCGCGGGAGCTATAAATAATTTTTACGTATCTGTTGTTCAACTATGAATTAAGGTCAATCATCTAGACACATTGTATGGGCAAATCCAAAACTGTTGCGAATCGTCACTTTACCTCTCCATACTGAGTGAATGCGGCTCTATGGAAAACATCTTTCTCATAGATTTCCCATGAAATTGATCGTTCACCAGCAGCCCCCATATTATGTTATAGTTTTATGCACTCGAAAATGGAAAAAATTATTTTTATTAAAATTTTCACATTAAAATGATAAAATGCGCTTATAATATACATTCAAACCATAGACGTAGTATACGACATCTACATGAAGGAAAAAGGCCACAGTTCAGCAAACCCAAATGAGAATACAGTCGATAAATCGTAAGAACCATGCATCTGCTACTCATCACAAATGGGGCAGAGTTATCATAGCAACAACGTGTAAGCGCCATTTCTAAAGCAGCAGCGTCTAAACCAAGTTACCTTTTTAGAGCTAACAGATATTTAACACCAGTCCAGCCTATTCTAATCGCTAAAGCCGAATTATAAACAGACCTTTCCATCAGTGTATAATCTATACTGCAATTCATGAGCAGAGTCTATAATTATGCAAGCATCGTCTCAGGACACTCACCTGAAATAGAGATAAGCCCTCTGATATCTAAGAAACTGGAAATCTTTTTTTTCTCAATTTGCCGAGTCTAACATCTATTGGACTCATCTCCTTACAATTCTTGGTAGAAAAGAGTACAGTTGGTTATTTTTGACGTATTATGAAATTCTGAAATGAATTCTTCCATTTTATAAGCTGCGAAGTAAGAAACTCGTTGACAGATCGAGTTGGCAGAAAATGTCTCCCTCTGCTAAAAATTCTGTTCCACTCAATCAAAAAAACCCAAGCTGAAGCAGCGGATGTAATTTCCAGCGAATGTAACTTCTCTTCCACAACTGTGCTATCGCTTTAGCAAATGCGCTATACAGTACTTTGCGACAACGTCAACCTGACAGCCATATCATTTGCATAAAGCCAAATTAACTTACAGGTCTAGGGGTAGTGCCAAAAAAACTATCCCCAGACCAAGTTCAATAAATGGGCCTTCATACAAATGATATGACTGTCAGATTGATGTTTTCCCGAAGTACTCTATCTCGTTCATAGAAATGTAAGACAAATTCGTGGGACTACAATTAAAATATGTGCAATGGAGCCTCGGTTTTCCTTTATAGTTATAAATTAGTTCACAAACCACAAACAAAGGCTCCGAAAGACAAATTAGAAGTATTCAATGTTTTATTGTTGTCATACGAGTTTCGGTAGCTGTCACATTGCTTATATATCCTATCACTTGACACTTAAAATAAACCTGTATTGATTTTAATGGGTTTTTTTTCTTGGTCAAAATATGTCCAATAAATATGAGAACTTTCAAAGCGTATATTTTGACATCCGATCACACATTTGTTGATCAATCCAAAACGCCATATATTTAAGTTTGATGGTGAGTTTTCATTTTTTAAACCAATGCTTTGCAATTATCTAATATAAAAATAAGTACATGTACGAGCATTTTTATGAAAATATCCAATAAATGCATGCACTAACCATTGAATGTCATTGTAAAGGAAAATTCATCATTCGTAGAGATAATTCGGTTGCTTCTTAAATTTTCCAAAATATATGCATTTGGATGAAATTATGGACCTACGCCAACAAATATTCGATCCCCAATTTGCCTAATCAAAATTCTGAAAATCCACTAAAACCTAAATTTTATTGAATTTCAAGTGGGTGTCAAAAGATTATCACAAAACAAAACGTTTAATACATGACAGCAGATATTAAATAAAAAATTCATAATGTCTACCAATTGATATTTTAATTTAATTTAGCTTTTACCAATTCGATTTAAAATCGATGTTGCTGTGATATTGTGTTTCGACCTTAGCCAACGATAGATCTACTACATTTTGTTACGCGCAAAAATTCCAAAAAAAATGGCAATTTCTGTATCTTTGCCGCGATCTCTTTTGATTGTATCTTTTGGCGCACAAATTGTGTATTCATCTATATAGTGCGCTCCAAATTACTTGACATTTCTCTGCACTAAATTTTGTTGATGTGTGAGACTGAGTGTGTATTTTGTTTTTATCCACGTCCGTCAAACCATAATATGTTGTATATAACGAAATTCAATGGTGTGGTGGTGTGTGGGAATTGTATAGCTAAATCTCTTTCGTACCATATATGTGCTCTTGAAACCTCTTTATGTGCATCCGACCGTTGTCCAAGGTCTTCGTTTCGCATTTATACAAAATGTACGTCACCATGCAAGAAATACACAAATATTCACACGTCGGATAGATACAAAAAAAAACAATTGTCCACAGAAAACAATCGAACACCGATGAACAAATTGACAATTAGATTTATAGGTACAAAAAGTTAAAAGAACGTAGTTGTCCGGCGTTGTAATGTGGACAAGCAAATGCCGAACAACAAAACAATCAGGAAATCAATCACCATCGACGGATTGAAATTTGCTGCGTTTCAATTCGTCGATGGCGATGTATTCATATTTTTAGGTAGAAATTCAAAATTAACCAATTCAGGAGAAATTCAGGAAATTTTGCAAGATTGACTGCATGTCGTGAACAATGTAGGTACCCACAGTAGATTTAAACCGATATCTGGTGTCTATAGTTTCAATAATGTTTTATGACATGAACTTAACTAAAGCGTTTGAGTACATCAAGGGCATTTGTTGGTTTTTAAACTCCGCATCGGTATTAACATATTTTTTTAGAAATGTGTTGAGATAGTGTATCTTCTGATGCAATACAATTTTATGATATCCACACGAGTTGGTTTTGTTCTGGCCCTCTTTGACGGGAAGTGTCACTTTACGTCATTGTCATTTGTTTTCTCTTTCATAAGTCATGTTCGTTTGTTTATGGCATTTTCGATATGTACCTATAATATCGCAAGCAATCTACGTTTTGACTGTTCTCAGATGCTCCCGTTTAGCAATGGATACCGATATTAAGCGCTTTTCAAGCATCTGAGTAGCAAATCGCAATCTTCGCTATTTTCTTAATGCAGAATTTCTATACAGGGGAGAAAATTATGGCAGCCAAGGAGTTTGACAGAATCCAATTAAATAATTTTCATGTTGTTCAGAATATATGCGGAAATATGTATGCTTTTCAATAAAACTTAATATTTGAGTTCGTAAAAATAAAACAGATTTATTATCGAGTGCAATATACGTTTTGACAGTTCTCAGATGTTATCCAAAACATTTTTTTTTACAATGGAGAACGTACAGTGAACCAAAAATAAAACTGCGACACCTATTACCCTTAAGTTGATCTTGAAATAACTCTGCCATTTTTTAATATATTGAAACGAAATAAACTACACATTGTAGCATATTTAATTGTGATTTTAATAACATAAAAGCATTTTATTTTCATTTCTTTAATTTTAACAAAAATAAAATAAAACTAAAATATAACTAATTCATCGGCCAAAAAAAAAAAACTGGGACAGTAAAAAAAATTGCAATATTTACAAATTTTAGTACTTTGTGTGTTGGCCTTTTGCTCTCAAAACTTCTTGCAGTCTTCTTTGCATCGAACCGACAAGGTTTTTTGTAACATTCGATGGTATTTTCTGCCATTCCTTATACAACGCTGTCATTAACTCTTCTCTGGAACTAATTTTTCTTTTTCGCAACTCAGGGAATAGTTTAAGCAACATTTCTAACAGCTGCTAAATGGGCATCATGTAGAGAGAGTGATAGGGCAAGAAGAGAACCCACGTCCAGTCAATGAAGAACTAGTTCCACCAACTAGTATAGCAGAAGTTGGCCTAGCTATAAAAAAGCTTAGGAACAACAAGGCTGCAGGACCTGATGGCTTGCCAGCGGAGCTTTTTAATGCCGCATAAAAGATCCTATCCAACGTACTGTGTGAACATCTAAAACCGTTCTGCAATACGCTAATCGGCACGTACCAGTGTGGCTTCCGGCCCGGCAGATCGACTATAGACCAAATTTTCACACTCAGCCAAATCCTGGAAAAGAGCAACGAATTTCCAGTCGAAACTCACCACCTATTCATCGACTTCAAAGCCGTGTATGATAGCAGACATCGTCAGGAGCTCTATATGGCGATGGCCATTCGGCCATTCGGAATCCCGGCAAAATTGATTCAGCTGTGTCGCATGAACCTGGAAAACACGCGCTGTAACGTGCAGTTTGGAAGTAGCTCCTCCGAACTGCTCCAAGCATGCACCTGATTTCGAAAAGGAGACGGGCTATCATGTGACTTCTTCAATCTCGTACAATAGCAGATAGTGCGCAGGGCAGGTGTTAACACGGAGGGCACTATTTTCAACAGGTCCGTCCAGCTGCTGTGCTATGCGGACGATATTGACATCATCGGTCGCTCCCAACATCCGTTGGCCTTGAAGTAAATGAAGACAAGACTAAGTACATGCTATCAACAAACAGACAAGCATCTGTCCACCGCCTAGGACAAAACCGACTATGGATAGCAGCAACTTCGAGGTAGTTAAGGAGTTCACCTACCTCGGAGTTAACATAAACTCCACGAATGACACCCTAGTGGAGATCCGTCGAAGAATTACCCTAGGAAACCGTTGCTACTTTGGTTTGACAAAACAACTGGGTTCAAAACTCCTAACTCGAAGGAAGAAATGTGTGCTCTACAAAACCCTTATCCTGCCAGTTCTGCTTTATGGTGCCGAGTGCTGGACGATAAGCAAGAAGGGAGAGCTGATACTGGGCTTCTTCGAAAGAAAAATACTTCAACAGATTTTTGGTCCTCTGCACGAGAAGGGCGAATGGAGGAGAAGATACAACCGTGAACTCTATGAGCTGTACCAAGATGTGGATGTAGTCCAAAAAGCCAAAACACATCGAATACATTGGCTAGGCCACATCGAGTGAATGGACAATAATGCTGCAGCTACGAGGATCTTTGAATCCCAGCCCACAGGTTCGAGAAAGCAAGGAAGACCGAACCTCCGTTTCAAAGACCAAGCCATCGCGGATGCCAGAGCGATTGGTATAAACAATCGGAAGCAGCGAGCCAGGGATCGTAGAGGATGGAAGGCTGCAGTCTCTCAGGCAGAGACTCTTCACGGGTCGGGAGCCCGATAAGTAATAACTTCTACTTAAGTGGCGCTACTATCCGGGATCAATCTGCGCCTCAACCAACATGCCTCTGCAATTAGCCCGGTCCTTAGCTAACTGCCTCCAGTTGCGCACTCCAAGTTGGTTGAGGTCGGTTTCTACTTGTGCGCACCACTTAAGGCGATGTCTTCCTCTACTGCGTCCGACGTCCGGCTGGGAATTGAAGACTCTGCGAGCCGGAGTATTGGTGTCCATTCATTCTACATGTCCTAGCCGTCTTAAACGTCCAATGCAGAGTTTTTTGACCAGGGGTATGTCCCTGTAGAGCTCGTATAGTTCGTGGTTGAATCTTCGTCTCCATAGCCCGTCAACGTAAACGGGACCGAAGATTTTCCGAAAAAATTTTCTCTCGAATCAGCGCCGTAGAGCAGGACTGGGATGATCAGGGTCTCTTATAGGATCTCCTTAGAAGTTCGAGTGAGGGCTTTACTACTAATTTGCCTTTTTAGCCCGAAGAAACAGCGATTGGCAAGAGTAATTCTTCGTTTGATTTCTGACGATATGTTGTTGTCAGAGTTAATAGCGGAGCCGATGTAGACAAAGTCCCGTACTACCTCAAAGTTATATCTGTCAATAGTGACGTTCTGTCCAATTCGTCGATGTTGTGTGTTCTTTCGTGTTGACAGCATATACTTCGTCTTACCCTCATTTACTGCTTAACCCATTTTTGCCGCTTCATTCTCTATACTAGCAAACGTGGCTATGACATCACGTTGAGTACTACCAATGATGTCAATATCGTCGGCGGATGCTAGTAGTTGCACCGATTTTTGGAAAATTGTGCATCTGGTGTTGGCTCGGGAGTTTTGCACAATCCTCTCAAGAATCAAATTGAAGAAGTCACATGACTGGGCATCGCCTTGCCTAAATCCTTTTTTGGTATGGAATGTGTGGGTGAGGTCGTTTCCGACCCTGATGTTGCAGCGAGAATTCCCCATCGTCATCATACACAAACGGAAGATTTTGGGCGGTATACCAAAACTAGAGACTAGACATGGCTCTGTACAGTTCGTCTCTATAAATGCTGTCATATGCGGCTTTGAAATCGATAAATAGGTGGTGGGTATCGATTTGGACTTTTTGGTTTTTTTCCAGGATCTGCCGAAGTGTGAAAATTTGATCGATTGTGGACTTTACTGGCCTAAAACCACACTGATAGGGGCCAATCAGGTTGTTGGTAAACGGTTTCAGGCGTTCACATATTTCGGCAGATAGGATCTTGAAGGCGATGTTGAGGAGACTTATGCCTCTGTAGTTGGCGCAGTTCAGAGTGTCTCCCTTTTTTGTGGATCGGGCAAACGATGCTGAGGTTCCATTCTTCAGGCATATTTTCATCCGACCAGATTTGGCTTATGAGTTGGTGGATGTTACCAAGTCATCTCCGCCAGCTTTTTACAGCTCAGCGGGAAGGCCGTCATTTCCGGCGGCCTTATTAAGCTTGATTTTAGATACTGCTATCCTCACTTCACTTAGGTCGGGTGATTGGCAATTTTCGCTGTCGTTGCCAATTTTAAATGATTCGTTCTGCCCGACAGCGGAATGTTGTTCGTCATCTCCGTTTAACAGTCTGCAGAAGTGGTTCTTCCATATCCTCAGCATCGACTGTGTCTCAACTACGATATTTCCTTGTTCATCTCGACAATATTCTGTTCGAGCCTTGTATCCTTGGCTTTGACGTTTTACAGCAGCTTAGCCTTGTAGGCCTCGTTCTTGGCTGCGAGCATTTGTCAGTATTCTTCATCAAACCAGGGGTTTCTTGCTGGTGGCCGCGAGAAACCTAGCACATCAGTTGCGGCTGATCTAATGGCTTGTTGGCATCGTTGCCATTGTTCTTCGACATTAGATGCTGGTGGTGTGTTGTGAGTCGAGAGGTTAAGGGATACGCGTTGCGCGAAAGTCTTGGCGGTCTCTAGGGATTGCAGTCATCCGACATTAAAATTTTTCACAGTATTTCTGGTTGTTTGTGGCGTGGTGGATATCCGCATCCGTACCTTGGCTACAAAAGGTAGTGGTCCGAGTCGATGTTAGCCCCTCGGAATGTTCGGACATCCAAAATACTGGATGCGTGCCTCTTGTCTATCGCAATGTGATCAATTTGGTTGTCTGGTAGTTGATTTGGAGACCGCCATGTCCCCTTATGAATATCGAGGTGAGGAAACCGTGTGCTGGCTATATTGGCATTTCGTTCCGTAGCGAAGTCAATTAGCCTAAGTCTGGTACTAAACGTGTTGTCGTGTAGACTATATTTTCCTACAGTACTGCTAAAGATGTCTTATCTTCCTACCTTTGCGTTAAAATCTCCCAGCACGATTTTAAAATCGTACTTTGGTAGTCGCTCAAAGGTTTTGTCGAGGAGCTCGTAGAAGCAATCCTTAGTTGTATCATCTTTTTCCTCCGTAGGAGCGTGAGCGCATATAAGGCTTATGTTGGCGAATTTGGTCTTGATGCGGATTATTACAATGCGTTCGCTAATGTCTTAGAAACATAAGACTTCTTGCCTAAGTCTGGCACTTATAACAAATCCGCATCCAAATAGTCGCTGTTTCTGCTCACTATAACACGGTCCATAGTAGATGTCACAGTTTTTCATCCTCTTTTTGCCCGGCCCATCCCATCGTAATTCCTGGATGGCAGTAATGTCTGCTTTGTTGCAGTTTAGGGCTTCCGCTAGTTGTTCGCCTGCACCTCTCCTGTTTAATGTTCTCACATTCCAGGTGCAGATACGAACGTCGTTGTCCTTTTTTCGTTTTGCATGGTCGTCAACAATAAGATCAGTCCTTTCCGAGGCTATTGGTTGCTTGGTAACATATGCTGTTTTCCGTGGATGGGAAGTTAACCCAGAGCACAATCCCCAACCTGGAGGGCTAGGCCCTTGTTTTGACCCTAGGACAGCGGGCCGTAAAAATATCGATGTCAGTAGCCCATTTTGAGATATGAGCGCTGCCGTTGACCCATTGAGGGCTCCTCCGCCACCAACTCTTTTCAAACACCCTGGCTCAGTATTGGAAATCCCTATAGACCTGGTGTTCAAATATGTCGAAGCAGCTCATATAAGGATTTCACTACCAGTTCGATCAAACTGGAGCTGTAGGCGCCACCGTTAACTCCATCTATGGAATTCCTCTGCTGCCGCCTGAGAGTGAGTGCCTTCGTGGGAGGACACTCCTCCCCCCTTTCTCGTTTGCTGCACCAAAGACCTTCCACAGGGGTTTAATGTCCCATCTCCATTCGAGGTACTAGGCACCCACCAGTCACCAGCGTGGAGGTGAGAGTAGGAGTTGATAGTGAGAGGCTAGAGTGTCCTACGATTGGATCACTTTAATAAATGGGACGATGTTGATTTCTAATTTCTAACTAATAATCTAAAGACGAAATGCTCATATTATCATAATGAAAGCATGTAAGTATAAAATTAAAGTTTTTTCATATATTTCAAAAATGTACATAAACACGTTTTTTTATAGAAAACGCCCCCAAAAAGTGGGCGTGACAAAAAATTTTGTACATCTGTTCTGATTCGACGGCCAGAGAGTCTAGCTCAAAATGTAAGGCCCAAAAATCGGTAACACACGCGGACAAACGGACGGGCGGACAGACAGACATGGCTTAATCGACTCATCAAGCGATTCTGAGTCGATCCATAAACTTTGAGGTATATCTATCGAAATTCTTTCTCTATGTTACATACTTATGGTCAAAACTAATATACGCCTACGGGATAGGGTATAAAAACAACTTTGCACTCACAAATTAATGGGGAAGCTGGAATTATTTTCTTAAAAAATAACAAATGCTCCAACAATAAAATCAAACATTCCGCTCCCCAGCAATTCATCCACAATACTCGCCGCGCCGGGGCCGTAGGAAGTATTCTGTCACATAAATTTTCGGCGCAGAACCGAATAACACGAATGTGAAATGATTGACACAGAACCCAGATTAGGATCACATGTGGTCCATTTTATTACCTCAAAAAAGTATACAACGCCTATATGCGTATATCACTTGAAACCATTAGAGAAAATCAACAATCAGTTCAACATTACTGTGACTTGGGTTCTTCGAAATCTTATCTAGGAATTGGCTTCGTATTTCAGAGTACGGCACTGTCGAATGAAGAAAGTCATAAAAACGAACTCTAATTTGCCGCTCTACTTGAATTTGGTTTGCTTGACGTTATTGGATTGTCCGTTGGTGTCGATGATGTAATGCCATCGTTTCATCCCGACAAAAAATAAAATTATTTACAAACAAAAGGCGGTCATTGTTTGTGTCGATCCATCAGTTCTGATCATATGATCTAAATATCCGGCAGTCGTTGCGAAAACAATATTTTCCTGTACTATTGTTTGTTTAGGTATGAATTGATGACGACGAATATTTCGCCTCCATAAGTCTCTTCGGTGGTGTTGTTTTAGCATCGATATTGGTTGGTCATAACTAAGACCGCATGAAAACCATTTAATGCGTATTCTGCTGTATTTATTTATTTCAGGAATTATCCTCAGCACATCCAAATCGAATGGAACTCAAATTCTAAACATTTCGCCCCCCCAATATAAAAAACTAATTCCATATATTTCTAAGAAAATTGCTTGGCTTCCGCCATAAAACGTTCTTCTGAATTTATTTGTATCTCATAATAAAATTTGCGTACATGTCGGATACATGTAGTCACTCTTTTGTTTCACACGCTCAATCCCTCAATATAAAAAAACTAATTCCATCTGTTTCTAATAAATATCCTGGCTTTTGACATAAAACGTTCTTCTATATTTTTTTCTGTTGGTTGGTTGACATTTATGACATTTATGCACAGCATCGTCATCATTCCGACAGTAAACAATTAAAAACCAAAAGTCAGTGTTAACGATCATATGAAACGAAATCACTTCACACCATGCTTACTTACTTATTGGGCTCCCGACCCGTGAAGAGTCTCTGCCTGAGAGACTGAAGCCTTCCATCCTCTACGATCCCTGGCTCGCTGCTTCCAGTTGTCTATACCAAGCGTTCTGGCATCCGCGATGGCTTGGTCTTTGAAACGGAGGTTCGGTCTTCCCTGCTTTCTCGAACCTGTGGGCTGGGATTCAAAGATCCTCTTAGCTGGAGCATAACTGTTCATTCGCTCGATGTAGCCTAGCCAATGTAGTCGACGTGTTTTGGCTTTTTGGACTACATCCACATCTTGGTATAGCTCATAGAGTTCGCGGTTGTATCTTCTCCTCCATTCGCCCTGCTCGTGCAGAAGACCAAAAATCTGCTGAAGTATTTTTCTTTCGACGAAGCCCAGTATCAGCTCTCCCATCTTGCTTATCGTCCAGCACTCGGCACCATAAAGCAGAACTGGCAGGATAAGGGTTTTGTAGAGCACACATTTCTTCCTTCGAGTTAGGAGTTTTGAACCCAGTTTTTTCGCCAAACCTAAGTAGCAATGGTTTCCTAGGGTAATTCTTCGACGGATCTCCACTAGGGTGTCATTCGTGGAGTTTATGTTAACTCCGAGGTAGGTGAACTCCTTAACTACCTCGAAGTTGCTGCTATCCATAGTCGGTTTTGTCCTAGGTGGTGGACAGATGCTTGTCTGTTTGTTGATAGCATGTACTTAGTCTTGTCTTCATTTACTTCAAGGCCAACGGATTTCGCCTGTTCTTCAATTTCCGTGAACGCTTTTATCACGGCATGTTGGGAGCTACCGATGATGTCAATATCGTCCGCATAGTACAGCAACTGGACGGACCTGTTGAAAATAGTGCCTTCCGTGTTAACACCTGCCCTGCGCACTATTTGCTCCAGTACGAGATTGAAGAAGTCACATGATAACGCGTCTCCTTGCCGAAATCCGGTGCACGTTTGGAATAGTTCGGAGGAGCTACTTCCAAACTGCACGTTGCAGCGCGTGTTTTCCAGCGTCATGTGACACAGCTGAATCAGTTTTGCCGGGATTCCGAATGGCCGAATGGCCATCGCCATATAGAGCTCCGGACGATGTCTGCTATCATACGCGGCTTTGAAGTCGATGAATAGGTGGTGAGTTTCGACTTAAAATTCGTTGCTCTTTTCCAGGATTTGCCTCAGTGTGAAAAGTTGGTCTATAGTCGATCTGCCGGGCTGGAAGCCACACTGGTACGTGAAAAGAAAAGACATGCGGAATTCGCCTGTAGAAAATTTGTGGAGAAACAATTTCAAGCAAACCACAGCTTGTAGATCGATTCATATCTAATTAAATTTAAGGAAAAATTCAGAGAACTCGATTTGACACCCCATCAAATTTATAACGCCGATGAATCCGGGTTATTCTTCCAACTTATGCCCAACAAAACCCTTGTAGACTTTAAGGAATCGTCAGCTCCTGGCCGAAAGACAAGTAAAGATAGAATCACGTTTCTCGCCTGCACCAACGCATCGGGTTAACACAAAGTTAAGCTATTCGTCATCGGTAAATCTGTGAACCCACGATCTTTTAAAAAATTTGACCACATGCCCGTTATGTATAAGGCAAATAAAAATGCTTGCATGACATTAGTATTCCTTGAACTATGTTTTCATTCGACATTTGTACCTGAGGTAGCTAAATTTAACCAGTCACAGGTAGGTCTTTTTTGGATCAGAACGTTATAAATTTGACAAAATTGAACAGCAAAAAAAGTCTATTGGCGTTCTTAGTTGGATGTGAGGGATCAGACCTTGAATTAAAAATTAAAGCATTTAATCTCCGAAATGCAATCTGCGTTTTATCTAACGCATGGGATGGATTGCAGGCAGATTCAATCAAAAAATGCTGGAATGTGTTGATGACTTCTCATAGTGATTGGGAAGATGAGGAGCACAGTAAGAGCTCAAATTATCAGTAAACACGCGGTCGTAGAATCCATATCAACTCTTTTCAATGATATTTCCGGCAACGAATTTTAAAAAATCTAACAAACCAAAAAATTCAACAAAAATTTCCAAATAAAATAATTGCTGTAAAGGGTCCGTCAAATAACTTTTTTTTTGAAAATTCTATAAACAAAAACTACTGAATATTTTCTCAAATTTCATTTTTTATTTGAAAGTACAATCCTTCCGGTTAATAATGGAAAATAATTTCATTCAAATGGCTGCCTCGGCTGGCCATGCAGTAGCCTACACGATCGGTCCAATTTTTAAGCACATTATCGATTGTGTGCAGCTGTATTTCACCAATGGCTTCACGAATATTGTCCTTTAAAGCGTCAATTGTCTCTGGCTTGTCGGCGTAACACCTATCTTTTACGGCACCCCACAAATAATAGTCCAACGGTGTCAAATCGCAGCTCCGAGGTGGCCAAACGACATCAGCTCTGCGGCTAATAATGCGATCTTCAAAAACAGGGCGCAAAACATCGAGTGTAGCTTCGGCTGTGTGGCACGTAGCGCCGTCCTGTTGAAACCAAATGTTGCCAATATCCTCCTCTTCAATTTTTGTGAACAAAAATTCGTTCAACATGGCCCGATAACGATCGCCATTGACTGTAACGGCCACTCCTTGCTCATTTTCGAAGAAAAATGGCCCAATTATGCCTCTGGACCAAAATCCGCACCAAACAGTGACTCGTTTTGGGTGTATCGGATTTTCAATGTATGTGTGCGGATTTTCTGTGCCCCAAATGCGACAATTTTGCTTGTTTCCATACCCGCCAAGATCAAAATGAGTTTCATCTGAAAAGATGATTTTTTTTGGCATAATCGGCATCTTCTCTAAGTCGATCACAGGCCCACTTAGCGAAGCGAAAACGCATTGGATGGTCAATTGGCTTCAACTCCTGAACCAATTGGACTTTGTATGGCGTCATACCAAGGTCTTTATGCAAAATTCGTCTCAATGATGTCTCCGAAATGTTCAGTTGTTGAGAACGACGGTGAATTGATGTTGATGGCGCTTCACGTACACTTTCTGCCACAGCAGCAATATTCTCGGGTGTACGCACTGTTTTTGGCTTTTCACGCTTTGGTTTATCGATGAGGATGCCAGTTTCTTTCACTTTTTTCACAAGATAATGAACATACGGAGCTGACGGTGCTTCTCTTCTTCCAAAATCCGTACGCAATTTTCGCACACATTCTGCATTACCTTGATTTTCAAAGTAATGTCGCAATATTTCCCAGCGTTGTTCAATCATATACACAAATATACTCGTTCAGCGGAAGGATAATACTAATTATCTGTCGAATCAGACATGAGCTTAGTGTTACCACTCACGAAATAAGCACTAGTTGAGAAAAAAAACGTTAGATGGCGGAGCCGTTATAAACATTATGTATTTATGTACTTCTAAATGAATTAACTTCCTTTTCTTTAATGACGTCAGGACTGTGCTAACTTACTTACTTAAGTGGCGCTACAGTCCGGGATGAACCTGGGCCTTAACCAACATGCCTCTCCAATTAGCCCGGTCCTTAGCTAGCTGCCTCCAGTTGAGGTCGGTTTCTACTTGTGGGCGCCAAGGTCTTACAACGGGTGATCCAAGTAGAGATCCTTTTTTCAATAGCCTTTTTTGACAGATCACGTGTGAGTCGTGTCATGCTGTCATGTTATTTTTGTTTAGTATTGTTTGGCATTTCATAATGGAAAGACTTACGCGTGAACAACGTTTAAAAATTGTTCAACTTTATTATGAAAATTCACGTTCTGTGAGGAATGTGTTTCGTGCACTTCGCTCAACTTATGGTCAACATAATCGGCCTACTGAGCGTACTATTCGCAACACCATCACCCATTTTGAGACCCAGCATTCATTATTGGATAATATTCGACCGAATAGACCACGTCCAGCACGCTGTGAAGAAAATATAGCGGCCGTAGCTGAGAGTGTACACGAAGACCGTGGAGAGTCGATTCGGCGCCGTTCGCAGCAACTCGGACTGACGTATGGAACGACTTGCGCATTTTACAAGATCTTAAATTGAAAGCGTATAAAATACAGCTTGTGCAACAACTGAAGCCGCTCGATCTTCCCAAGCGACATTGCTTCGCTCTATGGGCTCTTGAAAAGTTCCAAGAAGATCCGACGAGGCAAATGCCATTTCTGGCTCAATGGGTATGTAAACAAACAAAATTGCCGCATTTGGGACGAAGAGCAACCTGAAGAGATTGAAGAACTGCCACTTCATCCAGAAAAAACAACGTTTTGGTGTGGGTTGTGGGCCGGTGGAATCATCGGTCCATATTTCTTTAAAAATTATGCCGGTGCGAACGTAACCGTCAATGGCGACCGTTATCGTGCCATGATAACCGACTATTTGATGCCTGAAATTGAAGCTCGTGATCTCGGCGACATTTGGTTTCAGCAAGACGGCGCCACTTCCCACACATCGCATCAATCAATGGACTTATTGAGGGAACATTTCGGTGAGCACATAATTTCACGTTTTGGACCGGTCGATTGGCCACCAAGATCGTGTGATATCACACCGTTAGACTTTTTCCTGTGGGGATATGTAAAGTCAAAAGCTTATGCCGACAAACCCGCTTCGATTCAGGCCTTGGAGGAAAACATCACGCGTGTCATTCGCCAGTTAACAGTCGAAATGCTCGAACGAGTGATCGAAAATTGGACTCAACGGATGGACCATCTGCGACGTAGCAACGGCCAACATTTGATAGACATAATCATCAAAAAATAAATGCCAAAGAATGTTCTTTCAAATAATAATAAACATTCTCCATTAAATTTGAATTTTCTGTGTTTTTTTCTTTAAAAAAGTAGGGAACCTCGAAATGGATCACCCTTTATCATTTTCACGAAAACGCGCACCATGTAATTTTAAATATACTCTGTCCGGGCACACTCTCTGTAGTGCAGACAGTTTTAAAGATCTTGGTGTATATTTTGATCCCAAAATGCAGTTTAATAAATACATTAACGTTATCGTCAATAAATCAAACCCTATGTTAGGATTTATTAAAAGATGGTCAAAAGAGTTTAATGACCCTTATGTCACTCTTTCGCTCTATAACTGTCTAGTTCGGCCTCACTTGGAGCATGCTTCACAAGTTTGGACACCCTTCTATGTAGTTCATTCAAATAGAATTGAATCAATCCAACTTAAATTCATAAGATTTGCTTTGAGAGGACTTCCGTGGGATGATCGTCACGATTTACCTCCGTATAGGTGCAGAATTAAACTGCTTCAACTGTTGCCCTTGTCTCAACGTAGACTTAACAATGACATGGTTTTCTTACACCAATTATTATCAGGACAAATTTATGCTCCTGATCTTTTAAGTGCTATTGGTTTTAATACTCGGGGAGGTTCCTACAACCTGCGTAGATTCAATAAATTACATACACCTAGCCATAAACACAACTATGGTATGCATGAGGCTATTAGACGCATGAGTAGAGTTTACAATAAAAATAACGATGTAGTTGAACTGCATGTTAGTAAAAGTGAAAAACACTCTGCGAAATTGTATTCTAGAGCCGTAATAAGTATATTTAAAATTGTCCTTTGTTTAATAACATATATAGCTTCATTGTAATTTAATCGTTTATTGATTTTGCTAGTGATTTCAAACTTAGTTTCGGCTATGTTCTGTTTTGTCCCACTAACAAGTGCACTAAATGATGAGCCTGTGGATGGATATTAACCTTTAACTTTTTAAAAAAAAAAGCACAAAAAATTCGAAAAAATGAATGAAATATTTATTTGAATCGATAGTTTGAACCTTGCAATTTATTGTTTAAAGATAATTTCATGCAAATGTTGACCGCGGCTGCGTCTCAGGTAGCCCATCCGCTGAGTCCAATTTTGGCATACTCTTTCACACATATCGGCCGGTATCTCACGAATGAATGCATGGATGTTGGCTTCCAGTGCGTCAATCGAAGCGGGCTTGTCCCTATAGACATTAGCCTTGACATACCCCCACAAAAAATAATCTAATGGTGTCAAATCGCACGATCTAGGCGGCCAATTGACCGGCCCGAAACGTGAAATTAACTTTTCACCAAACTCGCCTCGCAATTGCGCCATTGTTTCGCGTGCTGTGTGGCATGTGGCACCGTCTTGTTGAAACCACATATCATGCAAGTCAAGAACTTCCATTTCGGGCAAAAAAAAGTTTGTTATCATCGCTCGGTAGCGTTCACCATTGACAGTAACGCTGCGATTCGCATCATCTTTGAAGAAATATGGCCCAATAATCCCGCCGGCCCATAAACCGCACCAAACAGTGGCTTTTTCGGGATGCATTGGTAGCTGTTGCAATGCTTCTGGCTGATCTTCACTCCAAATGCGGCAATTTTGCTTATTTACGTACCCATTCAACCAAAAAATGAGCCTCATCGCTGAACACAATTTTTCGATAAAAAAGCGGATCCTCGGCCAGCTTTCCAAGAGCCCATTCACCAAAAATTCGGCGTTGTGGTAGGTCGGCTGGCTTTAGTTCTTGCACCAGCTGTATCTTAAAAGGCTTTACGCCCAAATCCTTCCGCAAAATTTTCCACGTAGTGCTGTAACAAAGGCCTAACTGCTGGGAACGGCGCCGAATCGACATTTCGCGGTCTTCTGTCACACTAGCTGATACGGCCTCAATATTTTCTTCACTACGCACAGTACGTAAACGTGTTGGTGGTTTAATGTCCAACAAAGAAAATTTGGTGCGAAATTTGGTCAAAATCTTCCGAATAGACTGCTCAGAAGGTCGAGAATGCCATAATAAAATGGAAGCAGCGCGCGATGAACATTTCGAACCGAGCACGAATTTTGATAGTAAAATTCAATAATTTGCAAGCGTTGTTCATTTGTAAGACGATCCATGGTTAAATTGCAAACCAAACTGAAGCTGTTTGACAGTGACACAAGGTACTAAACACACGTCAGCTGTCAAAACCAGTATTGCCAAAACCAAACCAGCTACAAAATCACCCTTTATATGCTGTGGCAAATCTCTGCTCGTAGATGCTGCTTGTATTAAGCTCGCTACGACATAGATCTGATAGTGTTAAGTTGTCTGAATGCCATATCATCAAGTTTTGCTGACGATAAATAAACGATCTTCTGCATGAAATAAATGGCTTGATAACTGGATAACCGACATGCATTGCTACAAAATGAAGATTTCAATACAAGTGTGTTCAAATTTGTGCAATTGTATTCAAATGAATTCAAGTATAGTCACGTGTATTCACGTGTATTCTGATGTATTATAATTAATTTACGCGTATTTACATGTATTCCCGTGTATTCTCATGTATTCACATGTCCATATCAAAGACATTGCAATGTGCAGTGCAGTCAGGCTCAGAGAAGCTGGCTGCTGGTTCAATAAGCCCTATGGGCACAGCAATATCCTAGATTCAATGCCAGCAGGTCTAGCTGACCATCATACCGACTACATGATACCCAAACTGACCTTCCACAAACACTTCACCGCTGGCTTTCCAACTAGAGAGGATTGGAAAAACGCAGTGGTTGAAAAAGATTTTGACACAGATAATGTAAGATGGCTTAACGTGAGCACCTAGCCTTTACGGCTCTTATCTCACGGTGGGCCTACCCACATATCGCAACCATTTTTAAGTGTGGTTAGCACCCCAACGCAGCTCGCGCACAACATCGGTAGCAATTCGAAAATCATGTGTTAGGCACGAACTTCAACCTTGCTAAGGTGTCGAGGCTATCTGCACCTCTTGCATTCTAAAGCCAACCTCTTTAGAATGCCATACGCTTCAACGAACTTCTGACAACCACAACCACCACGATACTCCCACAAGGGGGCCTACCTCAAAATCAGTCTAGGACATTGTCCTAGGGGCTCTGATTCCCGTGGTACCATTCTATAGTCAATGGTGAGACTCCACACCAATTCCTTATGGGCTCCATAACAATCCAGTCCGGTCTCGAAGTTACTAAGTCACCACCAATCAGGCAGTAATCAGTGGCAACAACAAGTAACTTTCCCACTTCATGCACCATTTACTCTAGTTGTTCATTGAACACACGTTTGTTCATTCAACAAAAAGAGCTTGACTGCCTCGCCTTTTCGGACATAACTTTATTCGGTTACCGAACAAAGAATGTCCTTACGGCGAATTATAGCAGCCAAATGGTTGTGGATCAACATGAAGTCGGCTTGGATTGGTTCACGATGGGCTTTCACAGTAAACTGCTATGACCACATTCACCGCAGATCGCTAAGTAACGAATTCACGAAACTAGCTTTCCTGCGGCTACCTCTATCCACCACCTGAGGACGCGCCCAGTAGGGGCCCAACCCCCCTGGGGATTTTGACACACTTATATACACCGACGGCTCCAAAATGGACTGTGAAGTGGGCGCAGGTGTCTACTCGGACACACTAAAAATAAAAAAATCGTTTCGCCTCCCTGATTCCTCCAGCGTATTCCAGGCGGAATTGTTGGCTATTAGGGAGGCTTGTCACGCGATTAGACACGATAGTACTCCCAAGCAAAATATCGCTATTTTTGTCGACAGTCAAGCCGCTATTAAGGCGATTATCTCGGTATCGACATCATCAAAACTAGTACTTCAATGCCAGAACGAACTGGCCTCCATTGGGAGTCGGTACAATATCACTCTCATATGGGTTCCAGGCCACAGTGACATAGATGGAAATGAACAGGCTGATGCCCTAGCCAGGTTGGGCTCGTCCGTTCCCAGCTCACGTGCAATCGGCATTCTCACTCCTTTAAAAACTATCATGAATAATATCAACACACACTCTCTTAAAACAGCTGAACAGCTGGCGAAACCTCAGTGGGTGCGCCATTTCAAGAGATATGTGGCCTCGCTACAACAAGACAAAAACACGCGACCTCTTAAGCAGATCCCGTAAGGAAGTCTCCAGGGTGATAGCAATTACCAATGGACACTGGCCCATCGGTGACCATGCTGTTAGAATGGGTATACCCCACAACACCAACTGTCGCAGTTGCAAGGAGGTGGGGGAGAAGGAAACTTTAACTCACTTTCTGTGCAAATGCCCGGCTCTGTCAAGAGCAAGACAACGAACTCTAGGAAAACCTTTCTTTGACAATATCCGCGACCTCTCTGATAAACACATCAAAGAACTGATCGCCTACCTTAATGTCACTGGTTGGATTTAGTACACGCCAACTAACAACAAGACATAACATTTAACCGCACGAGTATTTGGCATCAAAACGGCGCACTCCAGCGCTAATTGTGTTTCGTCTTGTACGAACAGCCAATCTAACTAACTAACTATTCATAAGTATTCATTATGTAATCACACATTGAATACAGTATTCCGTGTATTCTGTAGTCTAGGACCTAGCAAAAATATTGATTACTACCCCCTCGTTGCAACCACCCTCGTTTTAATAAGTTGCGATAATCGAGAATGCACTGTATAAGTATCTGTAGCAGAGCTTATCTTATATAGACCCTTAAAACATGCAACGCTAAATAGTATGCTTTAGTTTATGTTAAAAATGTAATGCACACTCAATGTAGCAAAGCTTGAGGCTAAAATATTATTTATACCCTAAAAATATGCAAAGCTAAATAGTATGATTTAAGTACCCCTTTATGCTAAACAATATAATTCACGCTCACTTGGGTATGAAAAATCATCAAGTCAACAAGAAAATTGTAAATTCAACAGAAAAGAAGTTCAGTTTGAATTTTAGGAAGCGGATTGCATGCTGTTTGCACTACTCTAAGGCGATTCACTTGAATGTGGTAACCCATTCAGTTGCTTATTCGCTTTTGACGGCGTGAAACGTTCATATAGTCGTCTAACGACTGACGCTTGTGCCATGTGCCTGTCGTTGGACGACTACATGAACAGTTACGCCGTCAAACGCGAACAATCAATTGAGTGGGTTCCAAAAAAAAGAGAATCGCATAAAGTAGTGCTCTAATCTAAGCATGCAATTCGCTTCCTATAAAACTCAAACTGAACTTTTTTTCTGTTGGATTTACAATTTTCTTGTTGAGTTGAGTTGATGATTTTTCATACCAAGTGAGTGTGAATTATATTTTTTAGCATAAAAGTTTACTTAAATCATAAAAAGGCAGGGCTGCTGGCAAAGATTATGAATTCTATGCAGATGACGCCTTGAGAAGAAAAAACAGAAACTTTTGCTCAGTAGCTTTACGGTACGGGCGGGCGGTGTGCATGAAAACACATGAAAAACAAGAACAAAAACATATGGCGGGCTGTGCCAGCAAGACCCGCCATAGAACAATTTTTCTTAAATGGAGTGCGCCATCTGTATACTTACTTACTTAGTTGGCGCTACAGTCCGGGATGAACCTGAGCCTCAACCAACATGCCTCTCCAATTAGCCCGGTCCTTAGCTAACTGTCTCCAGTTGCGCACTACAAGTTGGTTGAGGTCGGTTTCTACTTGTGCGCGCCACTTAAGGCGAGGTCTTCCTCTACTGCGTCCGACGTCTGGCTGGGAATCGAAGACTCTTCGAGCCGGAGTATTGGTGTCCAATCGTTCTAAATGTCTTAGCCATCTTAAAACGCCCAATGCGGAGTTTTTTGACTAGGGGTATGTCGCTGTACAGCTCGTATAGTTCGTGGTTGAATCTTCGTCTCCAAAGCCCGTCGACGCAAACGGGACCGATGATTTTTCGAAGAATTTTTACCTCTCGGTTCGACCAAGGATTTCTTCATCCGCTTTTGATACGGTCCATGCTTCAGCGCCGTAGAGCAGCACTGGGATAATCAGGGTCTTATGTAGGATCTCCTTAGCAGTTCGAGTGAGGGCTTTACTACTAAATTGCCTTCTTAGCCCGAAGAAACAGCGATTGTCAAGAGTAATTCTTCGTTTGATTTCTGACGAGATGTTGTTATCAGAGCTAAAAGCGGAGCCGAGGTAGACAAAGTCCCGTACTACCTCAAAGTTATATCTGTCAATGGTGACGTTCTGTCCAATTCGTCGATGTTGTGAGTCCTATCGTGATGACTTAGTCTTACCCACATTTACTGCTAAACCCATTTTTGCCGCTTCCTTCTCTATACTAGCAAACGTGGCTATGACATCACGTTGAGTCCTACCAATGATGTCATTATCGTCAGCGTATGCTAGTAGTTGCACCGACTTTTGGAAAATTGTGCCTCTGGTGTTGGATCGGGAGTTTTGCACAATTCTCTCAAGAATCAGATTAAAGAAGTCACATGACAGCGCATCGCCTTGCCTAAATCCTTTTTTGGTATCGAATGTGTCGGTGAGGTCGTTTCCGACGCTGATGGAGCACCGAGAATTCTCTATCGTCATCCTACACAAACGGACGAGTTTGGGCGGTATACCAAAACTAGACATGGCTCTATACAGTTCGTCTCTATAAATGCTGTCATATGCGGCTTTGACAACGATAAATAGGTGGTGGTTATCGATTTGGACTTCTTGGGTTTTTTCCAGGATCTGCCGAAGTGTGAAAATTTGATCGATTGTGGACTTTCCTGGCCTAAAACCACACTGATAAGGTTCGATCAGGTTGTTGGTAAACGGTTTCAGGCGTTCACATATTATGCCAGATATGATCTTGTAGGCGATGTTGAGCAGACATATGCGTCTGTAGTTGTCGCAGTTCAGAGGTTCTCCTTTTTTGTGGATCGGGCAAACGATGCTAAGGTTCCATTCTCCAGGCATACTTTCATCCGACCAGATTTGGCTTATGAGTTGGTGGATGTTACCAAGTCATCTCCGCCAGCTTTATAAAGCTCAGCGCGAAGGCCGTCATTTCCGGCGACCTTATTAAGCTTGAGTTAAGATATCGCTATCCTCACTTCTCTTAGGTCGGGTGGTTGGCAGTTTTCGCTGTCGTTGCCAATATTAAATGGTTCGTTCTGCCTGACAGCGGAATGTTGTTCGTCATCGCCGTTTAACAGTCTGCAGAAGTAGTTTTTCCATATCCTCAGCATCGACTGTGTCTCAACTAAGATATTTCCTTGTTCATCTCGACAAGATTCTGTTCGAGCCTTGTAGCCATGGCTTTGACGTTTTACACTTTAGTAAAACTTGCGAACATCGTTCCTGGAGTGGAACCTCTCTATATCCCCGATCGCTTGCTTTTCTTGCTCTATTTTCTTCTTTCTGAAAAGCCGATGTTCTTCCCTTCTTCATTGCCTATAGAGATCAATGGCATCTCTCGTCTTCACCTGCAGCTTAGTCTTGTAGGCCTCGTTCTTGGCTGCGAGCATCTGTCGGCATTCCTCATCAAACCAGGGGCTTCTTGGTGGTGGCCGTGAGAAACCTAGCACATCAGTTGCGGCTGATCTAATGGCTTGTTGGAATCGTTGCCATTGTTCTTCGACATAAGATTCTGGTGATGTGCTGTGAGTCGAGAGGTTAAGGGATACGCGTTGCGCAAAGGTCTTGGCTTCCTCTGGCGATTGCAGTATTTCGACATTAAATTTTTTCACAGTATTTCTGGTTTGTTGTGGCGTGGTGGATATCCGCATCCTTACCTTATCTGCAACAAGGCAGTTGTCCGAGTCAATGTTAGCTCCTCGGAATGTTTGGACATCCAAAATACTGGATGCTTGCCCCTTGTCTATCGCAATGTGATCAATTTGGTTGACTGTTCGTTGATCTGGAGACCGCCATGTCTCCTTATGGATATCGAGGTGAGGAAACCGTGTGCTGGCTATAGTGGCATTTCGTTCCGTAGTGAAGTCAATTAGCCTAAGTCCGTTACCAGACGTGTTGTTGTATAGGCTATATTTTCCGACAGTACTGCTAAAGATGTCTTCTCTTCCTACCTTTGCGTTAAAATCTCCCAGCACGATTTTAACATCGTACTTTGGTAGTCGCTCATAGGTTTTGTCGAGGAGCTCGTAGAAGCAATCCTTAGTTATATCATCTTTTTCTTCCGTCGGAGCATGAGCGCATATAAGGCTTATGTTGGCGAATTTGGCCTTGATGCGGATTGTTACAATGCGTTCGCTAATGTCTTGAAAACATAAGACTTCTTGCCTTAGTCTGGCACTTATAACAAAACTGCATCCGAATAGTAGCTGTTTCTGCTCACTATAACACGGTCCACAGTAGATGTCACGGTGTTTCATCCTCTTTTTGCCCAGCCCATCCCACCATATTTCCTGGATGGCAGTAATGGCTGCTTTGTAGCAGTTTAGGGCTTCCGCTAGTTGTTCGCCTGCACCTCTCCTGTTTAATGTTCTCACATTCCAGGTGCAGATACGAACGTCGATGTCCTTTTTTCGTTTAGCAGGGTCGTCAACAAAAAAATCAGTCCTTTCCGAGGCTATTGGTTGCTTCGTAACAATATTTTTTCTGTGGGTGGGTAGTTAACCCAAAGCACAACCCCCAACCTGGAGGGCCAGTTCCAATTTATTAGATACCGACACGGTAAAATCAGTATCCACTACGCGATTGAGCGCTGCCGTTGACCTTTCGGTTCATCCGCCACCATCTCTGTTCAAGGGATCTTACTTCCCCTTGAGGTTCCTAGATAACCTGTTGTCCGAATATGTCGAAGCAGCTTATCTAGGTTTGCCTGGGACGCGCAAAAAAATAATAAATGTTTTTTGTATGATATCTCTGAAGTCTGTTCGGTATTTTTTTTTTTATTACAAGAAAATATGTAGAAATAAATTTCGTTCCAATTCTTTGGGAAGTTATAGAAAATAGTTTTTCAATAATATCCCATTAAATCCAACAAGCATAAGTGTCAAAAACTAGCCGGTGGATAAAATTTAACCCCCATTTTAACGCAATTGGTAGACGGCCAAAGTATGGCTTCGTAAAAAATCCATTTTTAAAGAAAAGACCATGAACCGCCCAATGTGTATAAAATGCTAATTAATTGCTATGGTTGAATAAATCCCAATGGCGCATGTCTTATCTCAGTAAAGTGGGCTGACCACAGAACTTCGTTAAGAGAAGCTATAATCGTGGTTATGAATGCACAGCCCACTATGGCATACACTTATCAACAGAAGGCATGTTAAGTTTTCTGTATCTGTATATGTAAACGAATAGTATCTGAAAGGTTACGAATTGAATTGTTTGTTTCTTGGCAGACCGTTTAGGAATGATCATACGCATCTGCTTTCGTTGTTTGCAACTTATATGATTGGCAGGCTTTTATCTCGTGTTATGTAGGTTTGAGAATAGGTCTGTTCCCGCAGAATGTTATTTTTACTTAGGTTATGTTAGGTTGCTGTGGCACCACCGGTGCGCGTGCTACATAAAGACCATAAGTGGTACTAAGTGGACCTGTCGAATTTCCTTATAACGCCTAATTGAACCATTCAGAGTTGACTGTATAGCGTTTCTGACATTGATATTACCCAGCTCAACCAGATTATCAATGCTCCATCCCGTAGTGGCTACTGATGGGCCAGTGTCCTAGGAGTATCTAATAAATAAACCCCCAACTGGCCCTCCAGGTTGGGGTTTGCGCTTTGGGTTAACTACCCACCTATGGAAAAAAACGATATGTTACGATGAAACCAACAGACTCGGAAAGGACTGATATTATTGTTGACGACCCTGCTAAATGAACAGAGTACAACGACGTTCGTATCTGCACCTGGAATGTTAGAACATTAAACAGGAGAGGTGCAGGCGAACAACTAGCGGAAGCCCTAAAATATAGCCTACACGACAATACGTCTGGTAACGGACTTAGGCTAATTGTCTTCGCTACGGACCAAAATGCCACTATAGCCAGCACACGGTTTCCGCACCTCGATATCCACAAAGGGACATGGCGGTCTCCAGATCAACTAACAGTCAACCAAATTGATCACATTGCGATAGACAAGAGGCACGCAACAAGTATTTCGGATGTCCGAACATTCCGAGGGGCTAACATCTCCTCGGACCACTACCTTGTTGGAGCCAAGGTAAGGCTGCGGATATCCTCCACGCCACAACAAACCAAAAACACTGTGAAAAAATTTAATTCCGAAAAACTGCAATCGCCGGAGGCCGCCAAGACCTTCGCGCAACACGTATCCCTTAACCTCTCGACTCACAACACACCACCAGCATCTAATGTCGAAGGACAATGGCAACGATGCCAACAAGCCATTGCCATTCGATGAGGAACGCCGACAGATGCTCGCAGCCAAGAACGAGGCCTACAAGGCGAAGCTGCAGGTGAAGACGAGAGCTGACATCGAGCTCTATAGGCAAAGAAGAAGGGAAGAACAGCGGCTTTTCAGAAAGAAAAAAAAAAGAGCTAGAAAAGCGCGCGATCGAGGATATAGAGAGGTGCCACTCCAGGAACGATGTTCGCAAGTTTTACCAAAGTGTAAAACGTCAAAGCCAAGGATACAAGGCTCGAACAGAATCCTGTCGAGATGAAGAAGTAGTTGGGACACAGTCGATGCTGAGGATATGGAAGAACCACTTCTGCAGACTGTTAAACGCCGATGACGAACAACATTCCGCTGTCAGGCAGAACGAACCATTTACTATTGGCAACGACAGCGAAAACTGCCAACCACCCGACTTTAGTGAAGTGAGGATAGCTATATCTAAACTCAAGCTTAATAAGGCTGCCGGAAATGACGGCCTTCCCGCTGAGCTCTATAAGGCCGGTGGAGATGACTTGGTAAGTAACATCCACCAACTCATAAGCCAAATCTGGTCGGATGAAAATATGCCTGAAGAATGGAACCTCAGCATCGTTTGCCCGATCCACAAAAAAGGAGACCCTCTGAACTGCGCCAACTACAGAGGCATAAGTCTCCTCAACATCGCCTACAAGATCCTATCTGCCGTAAGATGTGAACTCCTGAAACCGTTTACCAACAACCTGATTGGCCCTTATCAGTGTGGTTTTAGGCCAGGAAAGTCCACAACCGATCAAATTTTCACACTTCGGCAGATCCTGGAAAAAACTCAAGGAGTCCAAATCGATACCCACCACCTATTCATCGATTTCAAAGCCGCATATGACAGCATTTATAGAGACGAACTGTACAGAGCCATGTCTAGTTTTGGTATACCGCCCAAACTCGTCCGTTTGTGTAGGATGACGATGGAGAATTCTCGCTGCTCCATCAGGGTCGGAAACGACCTCACCGACACATTCGATACCAAAAAGGGATTTAGGCAAGGCGATGCGCTGTCATGTGACTTCTTTAATCTGATTCTTGAGAGAATTGTGCAAAACTCCAAAGCCAACACCAGAGGCACAATTTTCCAAAAGTCGGTGCAACTACTAGCATACGCTGACGATATTGACATCATTGGTAGGACTCAACGTGATGTCATAGCCACGTTTGCTAGTATAGAGAAGGAAGCGGCGAAAATGGGTTTAGCAGTAAATGAGGGTAAGACTAAGTATATGCTGTCATCACGAAAGGACTCACAACATCGACGAATTGGACAGAACGTCACCATTGACAGATATAACTTTGAGGTAGTACGGGACTTTGTCTACCTCGGCTCCGCTTTTAGCTCTGACAACAACATCTCGTCAGAAATCAAACGAAGAATTACTCTTGCCAATCGCTGTTTGTTCGGGCTAAGAAGGCAATTTAGTAGTAGAGCCCTCACTCGAACTACTAAGGAGATCCTATATGAGACACGTATTGACCGTATCAAAAGCGGATGAAGAAATCCTTGGTCGATTCGAGAGAAAAATTCTTCGATAAATCTTCGATCCCATATGTGTTGACGGGCTATGGAGACGAAGATTCAACCAAGAATCTGTACAGCTACATGCTCCTCGTAAAAAATACTCCGCATTGGCAGTTTAACATGGCTAGGACATGTTGAACTAATGGACACCAATACTCTGGTTCGCAAAGTCTTCGATGCCCAGCCAGACGTCGGACGCAGTAGAGGAAGACCTCGCCTTAAGTGGCGCGCACAAGTAGAATCCGACCTCAACCAACTTGGAGTGCGCAACTGGAGGCAGTTAGCTAGGGACCGGGCTAATTGGAGAGGCATGTTGGCTGAGGCCCAGGTTCATTCCCGATTGTAGCGCCACTTAAGTAAGTTAGTAATCTCTATGTGCTCATTGAGCAATTTTTTGTTTTTTTTTAATCCATCGGACATTCTTCTATGGTTACACGAATTCTTCCTGTACATTTAACATTACACAACAGGTAAACTATATTACTGCTTAGGTGCATAATTTTAGTTTAACTTTCAACTGAACAACTTAAAACTTAAAATTAAAATTAAAATTAAAATTAAAATTAAAATTAAAATTAAAATTAAAATTAAAATGGAATGATATATTTTTGTTGCTATTATACTACTACTACTACTCATCAACGCCAAGACCAATTATTATTTCGGACTATCCCGACCAATAATATCAAGCACCATGTTGTCGCATGAATTGAGCTTACAATCCTTACCCACCCGTGGAACCGATTTTCTTGGCGTTATCTATACTTTAGCCTACATATTAACAATTAATGGTTATGTTACAGACTCTAAATAACTTGTAACAGGACACCAGTGTGTTTAAGATCACTAATATATCCAGCCTCCCTGAATTTTTCAATTATCCTCTTCACAGTTGATTGTTTTGAATCTCTGTGACGGCCATATTTTGTACGAAAATGGCGAACTGTAGCTGACAAGCCCTCATTATTTTTAAAATATTTCTCAACAATGAAATTGCGTAGTTACTTCCTAAAGCGCTTCATTTTTACTAACACCGAACTGTCAGCTGTCACATTGTTATCTGTTTGTCCGTTTGCAACACAGTCCTATTAAATGGCGCAAATACAAATTGTGCGTTAACTATGGGACACCCTTTGTTATAAAATATACAAATCCCTAGATATTTGTGACAATTTGATGGCATGAACAGCTTTTAAATATGTTGAATAAATTCAGATACAGTTTTGTTTGATTATTTGTAATATCCTCTTCATTTCTGTATATTAAATAAAAAAGTTGCTAATATATCGAACGAATTTCAACTGACGCGAATTTTTCGCTAAATGCACTCACTCATGGTGGTTCTGCTTATTTCGTGATAGATTTGAGCTTTTGGGAAAGATCGGGAAAGCGGGAGAAAAGTTTAATGAGAACAATGAATCATACACATAATCGTTGAATATTGTTGAATATTTTTTGGTGAGTTCAGTCCTGGATAGACTGTAGACTATAATTGTTGCTCAATTTGTGTGTGCAAAACAATAAAGAAAAATTAAAAATAAAAATCGGTGAGAAATAACTTTAATAAATGATTTTAGAAATGTTTACTATGAATATTTATATTTATTTATTGTTTTAGAAATGGCAGATAAGGAAGTTAAGCCTCCACCCCGCCCTGACAATGAACAACCTGATTCAGCTAATGATGAGTCTGCCAACCCGAAGGAGAAAGAAGTGGTTGAAAATGACCAATTGCAGTCGATATTAGATGAATATTATATGTCCGCGAGGGAGATTTGTGAGGCTTTCAAAAACGTGCAATAAAATTTATATTACACCCACTGGTACCAATGTGCTTTTTTTTATTTATTTGTATCGTGAATTGGCTCATTCCCAAGGTAGCTTGTGACAACATCCACTGCTTCTACGCGTTGAGCTCATGCAAGATTGGGATGATTGAAAATAATTTATGTGATGAAATAAGCGAATCACACATACGTAGTGCAGTGCGTAGATTACTATCGCTCTGAGGAGATTTTTAGCCACGAGTTGCAGTTCAATTCAGCTGTATACTGGGTTCCGAAATATTATTTGTTTTGTCTTCCCTCCTCCGAATCAATCAAAACAAGTGTGCACAACATAAGAAAACACGAATTTTGTTTAAAATAAACGCGATTACTTTGAAAACTTTGTTCACTTGCAATGAACTATGCAGTGAGTCATACGGATACAGATGGAAGCAAACAGTTGTTTTGGGAAAGCCGGACATCTTTCAGATGAGCTGTTTCCAAACTGAACGTTGCATCACGCTTCCACTAATGGTAGGCGACAGAGCTGTATTAGTTTTGATGGTATTCCAAAGGCCACCATCATCGCTCTATAAAGCTCAGGGCGATGGGTCCTATCATACGAGGCCTTGTAGTCGATTAAAAGTGTGTTTAGACTTAGATTCGTTGGTATTTTCAATGGTTTTGCCTGAGTGTAAATATCTGGTCTATAGTCTATCTGCTGGGCCAGAAGCCACACTGGTACGTGCTGATAAGTATGTTGCAAAAATGCTTAAACATTCTCACAGTACATACGTTGGATAGAATCTTATATGCGACATTTATCTATGATATGGCTCGGTAGTTCGTGCAGGCCATGGGATCGCTTTTTTTAGATTGGATGCATGGAGCTAATATTGCAATCATAAGGCATGCTCTCATCCATCCTGACTTGGTTGATGGTTTGGTGCAAGTACAGTTCTAAAATATCATTTCCCTATTCGAAGAGTTCTGTTCGTATTCCATCAGAACTGGCTACCATGTTGTTCTTCAGGTTTTTGTTGCGTGCTCCTGGAGGTTTTACCTATTGTTTGACGGCGGCTGGTTTCTTGTCCTTCCACCCTCTCGACATTAAGTCCATTAACCAGCTGCTGGAAGTGTTGCCTGAATACATCTACAATTTCCTGCGTTTCACTGACTAGGTTGCCATTGTTAGTAGAGCCTGCTTTCCTACTTTGAAGCCAGCTGACAAAGTGCTTTCTTCAGAAAACTGCAATAAAAAGAAGAGATCAACTCATAGAACGTTTTTTATTAAAATACACTGGCAATGGCAAGGACGAGGCCATGCATTTTGCAATCGATTTTCACTATTAATACCTGCTGGAAATTTTCTACCCGGAAACTTTTACTAACTGTGAACCGGTACATATTTTCCTAACAGGAAATCATACAATTAGAGCTTAAATAAGAAATGACCTTTTGAATTTCCCTATATCAAACATTGAAGTACTTGAAAAGCTAAAAGATGCGCCACTAGAATGAGACCATTGTGAATATTTTGTTGTAGAAGTTCGCATCAACGAGAAAGGCTTTATAAATACCCTCATGGTGTTGGGGCACAGATCTTGCATTAAGGAAATGGGGGATAAGAAAAGAGGAGATACCGATGTGCGTAGGATTTAAATTTCTGTAAATTGTAATTTGGAGGAAAAATTCAGTTTGGTAGTTCGGTTTATGAATGAATCTCTATTTTTCATAGTACGTCCGAAGAAAGTCTTGAGGATAATTTGATAAGAATTCATCGCACAACGAGAATTTAAATTGTTGAAGGGGCGTCTGAGGGCAGGAGACATTCAGACGATGTTCGAGCGAAACTATGGAGTTTGCTATGGTTGTTACTCCGATCAATTTGATCGCTCGCTTTTGTATCCTTTTCTGTAGGCATGATGATTCCTTTTCTGCACCTTTTGGTTCCACTTAGATGACCGAAGACAGCATTATGTTTTGGAAGCATTAAATTCCACTCTGTTAGATTAAACCCATATAATTATGCTGTAGAGATCGGAATTTGATGAACATAAAATAACGGGTGATTTTTTAAGAGGTTTAGAACTTTTTTAAAAAAAAAAAAACACAAAAAATTCGAAAAAATGAATAAAATAATCGATAGTTTGAACCTTGCAATTTAATGTTTAAAGATAATTTCATGCAAATGTTGACCGCGGCTGCGTCTCAGGTAGCCCATCCGCTGAGTCCAATTTTGGCATACTCTTTCACACATATCGGCCGGTATCTCACGAATGAATGCATGGATGTTGGCTTCCAGTGCGTCAATCGAAGCGGGCTTGTCCCTTTAGACATTAGCCTTGACATACCCCCACAAAAAATAATCTAATGGTGTCAAATCGCACGATCTAGGCGGCCAATTGACCGGCCCGAAACGTGAAATTAACTGTTCACCAAACTCGCCTCGCAATTGCGCCATTGTTTCGCGTGCTGTGTGGCATGTGGCACCGTCTTGTTGAAACCACATATCATGCAAGTCAAGAACTTCCATTTCGGGCAAAAAAAAGTTTGTTATCATCGCTCGGTAGCGTTCACCATTGACAGTAACGCTGCGATTCGCATCATCTTTGAAGAAATATGGCCCAATAATGCCGCCGGCCCATAAACCGCACCAAACAGTGGCTTTTTCGGGATGCATTGGTAGCTGTTGCAATGCTTCTGGCTGATCTTCACTCCAAACGCGGCAATTTTGCTTATTTACGTACCCATTCAACCAAAAATGAGCCTCATCGCTGAACACAATTTTTCGATAAAAAAGCGGATCCTCGGCCAGCTTTCCAAGAGCCCATTCACCAAAAATTCGGCGTTGTGGTAGGTCGGCTGGCTTTAGTTCTTGCACCAGCTGTATCTTAAAAGGCTTTACGCTCAAATCCTTCCGCAAAATTTTCCACGTAGTGCTGTAACAAAGGCCTAACTGCTGGGAACGGCGCCGAGTCGACATTTCGCGGTCTTCTGTCACACTAGCTGATACGGCCGCAATATTTTCTTCACTACGCACAGTACGTAAACGTGTTGGTGGTTTAATGTCCAACAAAGTAAATTTGGTGCGAAATTTGGTCACAATCTTCCGAATAGACTGCTCAGAAGGTCGAGAATGCCGATCATAAAATGGAAGCAGCGCGCGATGAACATTTCGAACCGAGCACGAATTTTGATAGTAAAATTCAATAATTTGCAAGCGTTGTTCATTTGTAAGACGATCCATGGTTAAATTGCAAACCAAATTGAAGCTGTTTGACAGTGACACAAGGTACTAAACATACGTCAGCTGTCAAAACCAGTGTTGCCAAAACCAAACCAGCTAAAAAATCACCCGTTATTTTGCTCGAACAAATTTTCCCCACCTCGATTTCCATGAGGGGATATGGCGGTCTCCAGATCAATTTGGTTGATCACATTGCGATAGACAAGAGGCATGCATCCCATATTTGGGATGTCCGTACATTTCGAGGGGCTAACATCGACTCGGACCACTATACCTTGTTGCAGGCAAGGTAAGAACGCGGATATCCACCACGCCACAACAAACCAGAAATACTTTGAAAAAATTCAATGTCGAAAGACTGCAATCGCAAGAGACCGCCAAGGCCTTCGCGCAAAGCGTATCGCTTAACCTCTCGATTTACATCATACCACCAGCATCCAATGTCGAAGAATAATGGCAACGTAGCCAACAAGCCATTAGATCAGCCGCAACTCATGTGCTTGGTTTCTCGCGGCCACCAGTAAGAAACCCCTGGTTCGATAAGGAGGACTACTAGGCTAAGTGAGTGAAGAGAGGATAGCACTATCTAAAAAGTCCTTGGGTAGTTAAGAGGGAGGGCAACCGTGTGGCGCCCATATTCCATCATACTACACGGCAATTCTCTAGAGTTGGTCAACCAAAAAACGACGGTAACAATACCCCGAACTAAACTACGATCTATAAAGCAAATTTTATGTTAATGACTGACACAGACTGAACGCGATATCCTTGATATGTAGAGAAATGTGAAATGTGGAATATAAACGGGTCGAAAATGTTACACAAAATTTGTCAGATAAACAATACCCATTTATAGTTGGTGATTTTAACTTAGGTAACATTAAATGGATTTATTCGAATGATGAAAAATGCCTAATTCCATATAATATGAAGAAAGAAATTGAATTTAGTTTTATTGATAAAATCTATTCATTAGATGTTGTTCAAATTAACCACATTGAAAACTCTTCAAATAGAATTCTTGATTTAATTTTTATAAACAATCACATAATTTCTAAAGTATCTGAAGTAATTTATCCATTGTTAAGAAATTCTATCCATCACATTGCTATATGTTCTATGTTAAAATTTGAAAATAGTTTAAAAACATCATTTAATTACTCAAATAGTCCAACATATAATTTTTCTAAAGGTGATTTCGTGGCACTCAATAATTACATTGACTTTGTTGATTGGAATCAAATCCTTTTCGGGCTCTCATTAGAAGATACATACATTAATTTCCAGAATGTGTTGCATTGTGGATTTTCACAATTTATTCAAAAAAAAAAAAAAATCAACGTAATTTTAAATTACCGTGGCATAACAAACGACTTGTAAATTTAACGAGTGGTGGGTGCACGACTGGGTCGTACGCAACTTTCTCTTTCACAGCAAGTTGGGCGTTAGATCTAATCATAAGCATTTTGATTATTGATGCTAAAATGATATAAATAATGTCGAAATATATTCATACGAATTTTTACTCCAAAATTTGAAGGAATCGATGTCAATGTGAAAAACAATGATTTTCCGTTTTTGGCCAAAACTGAAAATTCCGTTTAGTAATAGTTGGGCTAAAACTAATTATGTGGAATTGCTTCAAGCTGTAATAGTAGTATATGTATTAAATTTCATTCAATTTGACACAATAGTTTGCGAGATATTAACAATTTTCTTTATATGGCCTAAATGACAAAAGCTGTTATATGGATTTTCTCGAAAAAACTGGGTATGCAGTTTTGTTGGAACTAATATGGTTATAGTATATATAAAGTTTAATCAAAATCGTTAGAGCCGTTTTCGAGAAAATTGAGGTTATGTGTAATTTTTATATGGCAGGTACCAGTTTTAACATGGCTAAAAGCAAACAAAAAAAATGGCCTAGAATTATGACCAAAACAAGCTTGGATACGAAGTTTGAAGAAAATCGGTCAAGCCGTTTAGGCTGGGGAGACCGTCACGGACAGACGGACCGACGGACCGACAGACCGACGGACCGACGGACCGACAGACCGACGGACCGACGGACCGACGGACGGAATTCCAAAAACCACTTTTTTAGGCTCCGCTATCATCGTAATGTTAGAATCAATCAAAATCTCGAGGTCGAAAATTTTCACGAAAACAATATCTTTCTCTTTGTAAGAGAAAGTTAAAAAAACAAAACAAAGTTTATAAAATATATAAAAAAATCAAATTTGGATGTTGATTGACAGCGTTTTTGTCAGTTGAGAAGAGAATATGATTTTTTACTTTCTCTTACAAAGAGAAAGATATCTATTGTTTTCGTGAAAATTTTCGACCTCGAGATTTTGATCGATTTTAACATTACGATGATAGCGGAGCCTAAAAAAGTGGTTTTTGGAATTCCGTCCGTCGGTCCGTCGGTCCGTCTGTCCGTAATGGTCTCCCCAGCCTAAACGGCTCGACCGATTTTCTTCAAACTTCGTATCCAAGTTTGTTTTGGTCATAATTCTAGGCCATTTTTTTTTTTGCTTTTAGCCATGTTAATAATGGTACCTGCCATACAAAAATTACACATAACCTCAATTTTCTCGAAAACGGCTATAACGATTTTGATTAAACTTTATATATACTATAAGCATATTAGTTCCAACAAAACTGCATACCCAATTTTTGCGAAAAAATCCATATAACGGATTTTGTCATATAGGCCATATAAAGAAAATTGTTAATTTCTCGCAAACTGCTATGTCAAATTGAATGAAATGTAATATATATACTACTATTATAGCTTGAAACAAGTCCACATAATTCGTTTTAGCCCAACTATCACTAAACGGAATTTTAAGTTTTGGCTATAACGGAAAATCATTATTATTCACATAGACACCGATTCCTTCAAATTTCGGAGTAAACGTTCACATTTCGACATTTTTTATATCATTTTTAGCATCAATAATCAAAATGCGTACTTTCGATTTGATCTAACGCCCAACTCGCTGTGAAAGAGAAAGTTGCGTACGACCCAGTCGTGCACACATCACTAGTTTTATATATATACATTTGTATCGTTACACGTGAATTAAGTTCAAATTTGTAAATAGAATTAAGTTATCTTGTAAGTATTCAGAAGTAAAATTAATTGAATTTGTTGTTGAAACTGAAAAAAGGCGAATCCCACGATTTAGTCATGCAAATAAGTCCTTGGGTAGTTAAGAGGTAGGGCAATCGTATGGCGCCCATATTCCATCATACTACACGGCCATTCTCCAGAGTTGGTCAGTCAAAAAACGACGGTAACAATACCCCGAACTAAACTAAGATCTAAAAAGCAAAAGAGCCCATGAATGCATTCTTTTGCATTTCAAAATCTGTCAATCGGTTAAAGCCACATCATGTATATCTACACATAACTAGCTCTGAATATTTTACAAGAGGTATCTAGTTATTGTTTTCTAACCATTATTGTGGTGGTAGTGTCTATCCATATCAAATTTATTAATTAATTGCAACACGAAACCAACAATTTTTTTTTCAAAATTTGAACAGACTAGTCCATGAAAATATTTGTTCATATTTTTTTTTTTTAACAAGAGGTTTCTATTATTTTTAAGACTGAAATGTCCATGTTCAAGCGTCATGTCTTGATTGAAAATTCGGTGTATCCTAATCCAACCTGTATCACAAAAAAGCTGCACGTCATACTTACACCTTCAAATGCAATCTAATGAAAAAAAAAAACACACACACACAAATACGAAATACATCGTATAAAAAAAATTGTGTTTATTTGGGATGAAAAATGTAAACATCTTCTTGCGGAGTAGGTAACAGACATTGTCTCCAACCGCTTACTATACGAATACCCATATGAAATAGGCGCAATGCAAAATCATCATGGTTATCAATAATAGTAACGTCCAATTGATGTATTTTAATCCAATTCCCCGTTCGGATGGGGTGCCACGGCCTCTACGTCTCAATGTCATATTTTTTCTCCAATAATGTCCCGAAGCTTTCGTATCCACCATACTGAATTCCTACAAAACAAACATATGCCGATCATTGCTTAAAACATATAAATATTTCAATCTCACCTTTTATGACAACTTCTGGAGCTTATACGAACTGATTATCAACTGCTAGATACACCAACTGAACTGAACCCATAATGGACTCATCATAGATGGGGACATCTTCCTGCCAAATGCGAACGATATTCATGGGAAATTGTGAGTCATAATGCAGATATGAAGATATAGAATCGAATTACAGATCTCTCGCCAGTTGATAGCATGTTTATATAATAGAATAGCAATGGTATACAAATTCTATGGAAATTTTCATTCTGAAATGGTTTACAGAATGGAGAGGTAAATGAAATAAATGAACAAACTTTTGATCTCAAAGTGCAGATCAGATATAATTAAAGTAACTGTACGAATTAGGACGAAGGATTTCATCATATCTCTGACGGACATTCCATTAAGTTATCATCTGAAAAATAAAACATATGAGTGAACTACAATTTACTGTGCTAATTGTTTCATACCCTATCCCATACCATCTCTAAAATGACTTCTCCAAAAATTAGGTGGGGTTTAAAAAATTATGGGGATCGAATATAGAAAATGAAATCGGTCCTACGGCCTGCTCGAACTAAAGAGCCATATCATAGATAAATGTCGCATATAAGATTCTATCCAACGTATGTACTGTGAGAATGTTTAAGCCGCTTCGCAACACACTTATCGACAAGTACAAGTGTGGCTTCTGGCCCGGCAGATAGACCATAGACCAGATATTTACAGTCAGGCAAAACCATTGAAAATACCAACGAATCTAAGTCTTAACACACTTTTAATCGACTACAATGCCTCGTATGATAGGACCCATCGCCTTGAGCTTTATAAAGCGATGATGGTGGCCTTCGGAATACCATCACAACTAATACAGCTCTGTGGCCTACCATTAATGGAAACGTGATGCAACGTTCAGTTTGGAAACAGCTCATCTGAAAAATTTCCGACTTTCCCAAAACAACTGTTTGCTTCCATCTGTATTCGTATGACTCACTGCATAGTTCATTGCAGGTGAACAACGTTATCAAAGTCATCGCGTTCATTTTAAACAAAATTCGTGTTTTCTTATGTTGTGCACACTTGTTTTGATTGATTCGGAGGAGGGAAGACAAAACAAATAATATTTCGGGAGAAATATATATTTATTTATATTAATAGATATTTATAAAAAAGAAAAATCTAATTTAAATCAACAAAAAATCTAAAATCTTCAAAAAACTCCCTTGCGGACTTATAATATATCGACTGCAATTGGTCATTGTCCTCTTTCTCCTTCGGGTTGGCAGTCTCATCCTTCGATGCCTCAGGTTGTTCATTGTCGGGGCGGGGTGGTGGGTTATGTTCTTCATCAGCCATTACTAAAACAATAAATAAATATAAATATTAATAGTTCACATTTCTAAAATCATTTATCAAAGTTATTTCTTACTGTTTATTTTTAATTAATCACAAATTGAGCAACAATTACAGTCTACAGTTTATCCAGGACTGAACTCACCAAAAAATATCCAACAATTCTTACAAATTTTAAACGATTATGTGTATGAGTCATTGTTCTCATTAAACTTTTCTCCTGCTTTCCCGATCTTTCCCAAAAGATCAAATCAATCACGAAATAAGCAGAGCCACCATCAGTGAGTGCATTCAGCGAAAAATTCGCATCAGTTGAAATTCGTTCGATATATTAGCAACTATTTTATTTGCTATACAGAAATGAAGAGGATATTACAAATAATTCAAACAAAACTGTATCTGAATTTATTTAACATGTTTTAAAGTTGCTTTAGGAAAATGTTTGGTTTTAGCAATTCATGCCATCAAATTTTTATTATTTTTTAATTATTTATTTTATTTAAGTGACAAAAATATTTTTATAAAAAAATTGAGATAAACAATTAGAAATGGGTGGGGTGACCCTTAAAAACAAATATTAAAAATTGTTAAAATATTATTAATCAACATAATCTATATAAAAATGAACATTTCATGAAAACATCAGCCATTAACAAAGAATTCGATACTCTCATTATCAAGACTAAGGAGCCAGTATTTTACATGTTTAATAAATAACGAATAAGATGTATGCATTCTGATAGATTGAGGAAGTTTATTAAATATACGACACGAAGAAACACTATAAAAATTACGGAATGCAGTTGTTCGAAAGACCGGTACAGACACTAGGTTCAAAAAGTTACCACGTAGACTATAGTTATCAATTATTCTAAAGTTAAGATTACCAGATCTGCTAAAGAAAATGTTTAGAACTTTATAGCAATACGTATGTCGTACTGAGAGAATTTTCCCTAAATAGTGGAAAACTAGGTTATAGGCGCGGTTTGCCACATATTTTCTTCAGAACACATTTCTGCAAAACTAATACAATCTGCAGACTGTTAAACGGCGATGACGAACAACATTTCGCTGTCAGGCAGAACGAACCATTTACTATTGGCAACGAGAGCGAAAACTGCCAACCACCCGACCTTAGTGAAGTGAGGATAGCAATATCTAAACTCAAGCTTAATATGGCCACCGGAAATGACGGCCTTCCCACCGGGCTTTATAAAGCCGGCGGCGATTACTTGGTAAGTAACATCCACCAAGGCAAATCTGGTCGGCTGAAAGTAATGCCTGAAGATTGGAACCTCAGCATCGTTTGCCCGATCCACAAAAAGGAGACCCTCTGAACTGCGCCAACTACAGAGGCATAAGTCTGCTCAACATAGCCTACAAGATCATATCTGCCGTAATTTGTGAACGCCTGAAACCGTTTACCAACAACCTGATCGGCCCTTATCAGTGTGGTTTTAGGCCGGGAAAGTCCACAATCGATCAAATTTTCACAGATCCTGGAAAAAACCCAAGAAGTCCAAATCGATACCCATTACCTATTTATCGATTTCAAAGCCGACTACGACACAGAGCCATGTCTAGTTTTGGTATACCGCCCAAACTCGTCCGTTTATGTAGGATGACGATGGAGAATTCTCGCTGCACCATCAGGGTCGGAAACGACCTCAGCCACACATTCGATACCAAAAAAGGATTTAGGCAAGGCGATGCGCTGTCATGTGACTTCTATACTCTCATAGTTAAGAGTACCGAGGCAGCACTATAGGCGCTACCTTCCAAAAATCGGCGCAACTACTAGCATACGCCGACGATATTGACATCATTGGTAGGATTCACCGTGATGTCATAGCCACGTTTGCTAGTATAGAGAAGGAAGCGGCAAAAATGGGTTTAGTAGTAAATGAGGGTAAGACTAAGTAAATGCTGTCAACAAGAAAGGACACACAACATCGACAAATTGGACAGAACGTCACCATTGACAGATATAACTTTGAGGTAGTACGTTAGTACATCATCTCGTCAGATATCCACCGAAGAATTACTTTTGCAAATCGCTGTTTCTGAGCATTGGACGTTCAAGATGGCAAGGACATGTAGAACGAAAGGACACCAATACTTCGGCTCGCAGAGTCTTTGATTTCCAGTCAGATGTCGGACGCACTAGAGGAAGACCTCGCCTAAAGTGGCGCGCACAAGTAGAATCCGACCGCAACTGGAGGCAGTTAGCTTAGGACCGGGCTAATTGGAGAGGCATGTTGGCTGAGGCCCAGATTCATTCCGGACTGCAGCGCCACTTAAGTATGTTAGTAATCTCTAAGTGCTCATTGAGCAAGTTTTTGTTTTTTTTTAATCCATCGGACATTCTTCTATGGTTACACGCATTCTTCCTGTACATTTAACATTACACAACAGGTAAACTGTATTACTGCTTAGGTGCATAATTTTAAACTTACGTGTGAGTTTTTAGTTTTACTTTCAACTGAACTATTTAAACTATTTAAAATAACTGAGACTATTTAAAATAAGAAATATAAGATATATTTTTGTTGCTATTATACTACTACTACTACTCTTCAACGCCAAGACCAATTATTATTTCGGACTATCCAGACCAATAATATCAAGCACCATGTTGTCGCATGAATTAAGCTTACGATTTGTTTTCCCTTATTTTGGACAAAGGATTATCGTTTTTTTCTTCAGAAATATTGCGACTCATTTTGTTAGCTTTACTTGTTAAAGCGATTCAACAAGTGAAGGGATTTTGTTTGGTATTGACAATTGTTACGGTTTTGGTTATGTTACAGACTCTAAATAACTTATGACAGGACACCAGTGTGTTTAAGATCACCAATTTATCCAGCCTCCCTGAAGGCCATATTTCGTACGAAAATGGCGAACTGTAGCTGACAAGCCCTCATTATTTTTAATAACCCCGAACTGTCAGCTGTCACATTGTTATCTGTTTGTCCGTTTGCAACACAGTACTATTAAATGGCGCAAATACAAATTGTGCGTTAACTATGGGACACCCTTTGTTATAAAATATACAAATCCCGAGACATTTGTGACAATTTTTATGGCATTTTTCACTCGAAATTACAATATGGAATTACTTGTTGGGGAGGTACATATAATAACAAAATAGAGCCTCTATTAGTTTTGCAAAAAAGTGTTCTGTAGAAAATATGTGGCAAACCGAGCCTATATCCTATTTTTCCACTATTTAGGGATTTAAAACATAATTTTTATTGTTCGTTATAAAAAATTGATATAATCGGCTATCGCACAGTTTACAAATTACAGAGATGTGAATTACAATAGTATATCTTTCAACTGAATAATTTTAATAACTATTTTAAATAACTTATTTATAACACAAATAAATATATAAATATTTTGAGGAAACAACGACAAAAACCTCAAATCAAAAAAAAAATAAAAATAAAAATAAATAAAACGATTAAATATAGATGTAATATATATATATTTGTAAACTAATGTATAAATAAATAAATACTTAAATAAATAAATAAATAAATAAGTAAATAAATGAATAAATAAATTAAACATAAATAATTAATTAACAAAAATTAATAAAACAACATAGAATAACAAATAAACAGAAATAAATAAATTAACATATAATATCACTTAAATTAACACATAATATAAATTAACATAGGCATAACAATTAACACATATTTAATATAAAAGGAGGCTTGCTTATATATAAGAATGTCATGTCTGAAAGTCTATGTTTAGTTGGGTGATCAAAGGGTTATCAGAATTTTCGCATCTGATTGCAAAAGAATAATTCCGTAATTTTATTTTATTCGAGATCTACTCAACATTAGCTTTAAGACGAGGCCTGACGTGGAATGGTGCCAGGGCAAGTTCAACATCATTTTTAAAATGTTATTTTGGGATATTTGCAATTTTGCTAAGTGACATGCAGCACATTTACCCCAAACCTGGGATCATATAACATAATTGCTTGGAAGATAGTTTTATATATTATTAATTTATTTTCTTTTGAAAGTAATGCTTTTCTATTAATAAATGGATACAACATTTTGATGGCATTTTAATTTTAATTTTTAATTTTTTTAACTGTTTGCGTATTATGTTCTTTAATAATTAGGGATTTGAAAATTCTCTCAGTACGACATATGTATTGCTATAAAGTTTTAAACATTTTCTTTAGAAGATCTGGTAATCTTAACTTTAGAATAATTGATAACTATAGTCTACGTGGTAACTTTTTGAACCTAGTGTCTGTACCGGTTTTTCGAACAACTGCATTTCGTAATTTTTACAGTGTTTCTTCGTGTCGTATATTTAATAAACTTCCTCAATATATTCGTTATTTATTGAACATGTAAAATACTGGCTCCTTAGTCTTGATAATGAGAGTATCGAATTCTTTGTTAATGGCTGATGTTTTCATGAAATGTTCATTTTTATATAGATTATGTTGATTAATAATATTTTAACAATTTTTAATATTTGTTTTTAAGGGTCACCCCAACCATTTCTAATTGTTTATCTCAATTTTTTTATAAAAATATTTTTGTCACTTAAATAAAATAAATAATTAAAAAATAATAAAAATTTGATGGCATGAATTGCTAAAACCAAACATTTTCCTAAAGCAACTTTAAAACATGTTAAATAAATTCAGATACAGTTTTGTTTGAATTATTTGTAATATCCTCTTCATTTCTGTATATCAAATAAAAAAGTTGCTAATATATCGAACGACTTTCAACTGACGCGAATTTTTCGCTGAATGCACTCACTCATGGTGGCTCTGCTTATTTCGTGATTGATTTGAGCTTTTGTGAAAGATCGGGAAAGCGGGAGAAAAGTTTAATGAGAACAATGACTCATACACATAATCGTTCAAAATTTGTAAGAATTGTTGGATATTTTTTGGTGAGTTCAGTCCTGGATAAACTGTTGCTCAATTTGTGTATAATTAAAAAATAAAATTGGTAAGAAATAACTTTGATAAATGATTTTAGAAATGTTTACTATGAATATTTATATTTATTTATAGTTTTAGTAATGGCTGATGAAGAACATAATCCACCACCCCGCCCCGACAATGAACATCCTGAGGCATCTAAGGATGAGACTGCAAACCCGAAGGAGAAAGAAGTGGTTGACAATGACCCATTGCGGCCGATATCCAATGAATATATGTCCTTAAAGGAGTTTTATGAAGCTTATAACGACTTTGAATAAAATTTATATGACACCCACGGATTGAAGGGTACCAATGTGCTTTTTTTATTTATATGGATCGTGAATTGGTTCATTGCCAAGGTAGCTTGTGACAACAACCACTGATTCTACGCGTTGAGCTCATGCAAGATTGGGATGATTGAAAATAATTTATGTGATGAAATAAGCGAATCACACATGCGTAGTGCAGTGCGTAGATTACTATCGCTCTGAGGAGATTTTTAGCCACCAGTTGCAGTTCAATTCAGCTGTATACTGGGTTCCGAATTATTATTTGTTTTGTCTTCCCTCCTCCGAATCAATCAAAACAAGTGTGCACAACATAAGAAAACACGAATTTTGTTTAAAATAAACGCGATTACTTTGAAAACGTTGTTCACTTGCAATGAACTATGCAGTGAGTCATACGGATACAGATGGAAGCAAACAGTTGTTTCGGGAAAGCCGGAGAGCTGTTTCCAAACTGAACGTTGCATCACGCTTCCACTAATGGTAGGCGACAGAGCTGTATTAATTTTGATGGTATTCCGAAGGCCACCATCATCGTTTTAGACAGCTGAGGCGATGGGTGCTATCATACGAGGCTTTGAAGTCGATTAAAAGTGTGTTTCGGCTTAAATTCGTTGGTATTTTCCATTGTTTTGCCTAAGTGTGAAAATTTAGTCTATGCCGGCCGGAAACCACACTGGTACGTGACGAAAAGTGTGTTGCAGAAAGGCTTAAACGTTTTCATAGTACATAGTACACTCGGAAACGGATAAGTGCACACCTCATCGGGCACTATTTTGTGTGCACTTATCCGTTTTGTGCACTAATCTATAAGTGCACATTTTTGCACTAATACGTAAGTGCACATTTTTGCACTTATACGTAAGTGCACATTTTTGCACTTATATGTAAGTGCACATTTGTGCAGAAATCCGTAAGAGCACACTGCATAGTTATGCAATTATTTTTAAACTCCTTAATTTTAACTAAAAAGTACCATTTTTATATGAATATTACACAGTAAAACAACCATATTTTTTATTGTAAAAAAGGAAACAACAAAACAAAAACATAACAAAAGAACTGCAAATTAATTCATTTACATACAAAATTCATTTAAATATCACCTGCATTTCAGTAATGCACATAAAGCTATGTATGCAGTTTTTACATACAATAAATATAGTTTTAGTAAATACATGGTAAATAAAAATATTCATTATAAAGTATTGTAGTTACTTCATATTTAAGGCCGTTAATGTGTAGGTACATTACTAAGTAAAGTAGTTATGGATGGAAGTTTGAACCAATGAACCCATTGAAATAAAAATTTTGTTTTCCAATTCTTCAAAAATATCTTCACACTTTAAATTGTTTTGATTCATGTATGACCTAAGAATATCTAAAGATTGTAAAGCTTTTTGGCGACTAATTTGTATTTCTTCTACATGATCAACTTCTTCCGATACAACCTCAACATGACCGTCATTTCTAACTTCATTACATAATATGTCAGCATCGGTAAGTTCTCCAAAGCATATTTCATTTTCGTCAATGTCTAATAATTGAGAGAACTCATCTCTTAAATCGGCTGGAATTCCTAGCATTTCATCAACTTCTTCCTCTTCATCGACATCTGTCGATTTTAGGAAACCTGCTTTTTTGAAGCAATTTTTCTTTGTCGTAGGTGTGACTAACCACCAAGCTCTTTTTGCCATCTTTAACGCATCTAAAATGGAAATTGATTTTGGAAATCACTTAAACTGATGTTCTTTTCGACTGCCAGTACTTGTTTTCTTACAATTTGGTGACGGTAATGAGCCTGTGAAAAAAACTTGAAGTTTTAGTATTTGTACATTTGTTTAAAATGTAAAAAGTAAACCTTGAAGCTTCTAATAATCCCTTGGTCAAGTGGTTGGATCAGCGACGTTGTACGCGCTGGTAAAAATACAAGTTCTATGTTGGGCATTTCAAAGTTCTCTTTTAATCTATGGCAAGAAGCATTGTCGACAAATAGAAGGATCTTCCTGTTTTCCTTCTCCATTTTAGAGTTTAATTCCTTTAATATTTTGAACCAAACGTCTGCTGTCATCTAAGCTTTTGAATTAAAATAATATTTTATTGGAATCTCTTTTCCCCTGAAGCAGTGTGGTTGCTTAATTTTTCCAATGGAAATTATATCGCCTTCAGTGCCACTCATATTACAGAAAAATAATAACGTTATTCTACTTTTGTCAACTTTTCCTCCGAATGGATTTTCGCCCCTATAAGCCATCGTGCCTGATGGTGCGGCTCTATAAAACAATGCTGATTCGTCGGCATTAAATATATCGTTTTCGTCATATCTTTGTAAAAATCCTGGGAGAACGTTTTTAGTCCAAAATGTTGCTGCAGGTTCATTAGCAGCAAGTTTTTCTCCTCGAGATTTGTAAAATTGAATGTTGTTGTTTAGCTTCCAACGAGACAGCCAACCTGGATTTGGTTCAAAATCCACATCTAACTGAACGGCAAATTTTTTGGCTTGTTCGAGAATCAATGGTCCAGATACTTGACAACCTTTCGACCGCATCTGTTTGAACCACACAGCAACAGCCTCATCCACAATTTCAAAATTACCTTTTTTAAACCTTTTTCTTTTGGTATTTCCATTTTCAGATGCTATTTCCTCCAATTTAGTTTGGTCCTTCAAAATTCGTGAAATGGTGGAGATTGCAACGCCGTATTGAGAGGCGATTTCTTTTCTTCCCTTTTTTTCGGTTTTAATTGCATGGATAACTTTAAGTTTTTCACTAACCGAAAGGCAATTTAATTTGCGTGAATCCATCTACATTTTTATATGTAAACATTAAAAAGACCAATAAATTTTAAGAGTTAAACAAACCTTGACAGTCACTGCAATATGTATAGACACAGACGATTGTTGAGCTGTCAACTGACATTCAGGGGACTAGCTGTTAGCTGACGTTCAGGCTCCAAGATAAAAATGTATGTTGTGTCAACACAATTTGTGTTTTTTCTAAAAACTAATAATGAAAATAATGTGCACTTACGAAGAATTTGCATTTATCCGTTTTGCACTTACGAAAACATTTTTGTACCAAATAGTTTTAAATTGGCAAGGGGTTTTCAATAGTGTAGCACTCAAACGCGTTTTGCACTTATGCGGTTTGCACTTAACCGTTTCCGAGGTACATACGTTGGATAGGATCTTATATGCGACATTTAGCTGGGATATGGCTCAGTAGTTCGTGCAGGCCATGGGATCGCTTTTTTTGTAGATTGGATACATGTAGCCGATATTCCAGTTATAAGGCATGCTCTCATCCTTACTTACTTACTTACTTAAGTGGCGCTACAGTCCGGAATGAACCTGGGCCTCAACCAACATGCCTCTCCAATTAGCCCGGTCCTTAGCTAACTGCCTCCAGTTGCGCACTCCAAGTTGGTTGAGGTCGGTTTCCACTTGTGCGCGCCACTTAAGGCGAGGTCTTCCTCTACTGCGTCCGACGTCTGGCTGGGAATCGAAGACTCTGCGAGCCGGAGTATTGGTGTCCATTCGTTCTACATGTCCTAGCCATCTTAAACGTCCAATGCGGAGTTTTTTGACCAGGGGCATGTCGCTGTACAGCTCGTATAGTTCTTGGTTGAATCTTCGTCTCCATAACCCGTCAACGCAAACGGGACCGAAGATTTTTCGAAGAATTTTCCTCTCGAATCTACCAAGGATTTCTTCATCCGCTTTTGATACGGTCCATGCTTCAGCGCCGTAGAGCAGGACTGGGATAATCAGGGTCTTATATAGGATCTCCTTAGTAGTTCGAGTGAGGGCTTTACTACTAAATTGCCTTCTTAGCCCGAAGAAACAGCGGTTGGCAAGAGTAATTCTTCGTTTAATTTCTGACGAGATGTTGTTGTCAGAGTTAATAGCGGAGCCGAGTTAGACAAAGTCCCGTACTACCTCAAAGTTATATCTGTCAATGGTGACGTTCTGTCCAATTCGTCGATGTTGTGTGTCCTTTCGTGTTGACAGCATATACTTAGTCTTACCCTCATTTACTGCTAAACCCATTTTCGCCGCTTCCTTCTCTATACTAGCAAACGTGGCTATGACATCACGTTGAGTCCTACCAATGATGTCAATATCGTCAGCGTATGCTAGTAGTTGCACCGACTTTTGGAAAATTGTGCCTCTGGTGTTGGCTTTGGAGTTTTGCACAATTCTCTCAAGAATCAGATTAAAGAAGTCACATGACAGCGCATCGCCTTGCTTAAATCCTTTTTTGGTATCGAATGTGTCGGTGAGTTCGTTTCCGACCCTAATGGAGCAGCGAGAATTCTCCATCGTCATCCTACACAAACGGACGAGTTTGGGCGGTATACCAAAACTAGACATGGCTCTGTACAGTTCGTCTCTATAAATGCTGTCATATGCGGCTTTGAAATCGATGAATAGGTGGTGGGTATCGATTTGGACTTCTTGAGTTTTTTCCAGGATCTGCCGAAGTGTGAAAATTTGATCGGTTGTGGACTTTCCTGGCCTAAAACCACACTGATAAGGGCCAATCAGGTTGTTGGTAAACGGTTTCAGGCGTTCACATATTACGGCAGATAGGATCTTGTAGGCGATATTGAGGAGACTTATGCCTCTGTAGTTGGCGCAGTTCAGAGGGTCTCCTTTTTTGTGGATCGGGCAAACGATGCTGAGGTTCCATTCTTCAGGCATATTTTCATCCGACCAGATTTGGCTTATGAGTTGGTGGATGTTACTTACCAAGTCATCTCCGCCGGCCTTATAGAGCTCAGCGGGAAGGCCGTCATTTCCGGCAGCCTTATTAAGCTTGAGTTTAGATATTGCTATCCTCACTTCACTCAGGTCGGGTGGTTGGCAGTTTTCGCTGTCGTTGCCAATATTGAATGGTTCGTTCTGCCTGACAGCGGAATGTTGTTCGTCATCGCCGTTTAACAGTCTGCAGAAGTGGTTCTTCCATATCCTCAGCATCGACTGTGTCTCAACTACAATATTTCCTTGTTCATCTCGACAGGATTCTGTTCGAGCCTTGTATCCTTGGCTTTGACGTTTTACACTTGGTAAAACTTGCGAACATCGTTCCTGGAGTGGCACCTCTCTATATCCTCGATCGCGCGCTTTTCTTGCTCTTTTTTCTTCTTGCTGAAAAGCCGATGTTCTTCCCTTCTTCTTTGCCTATAGAGCTCAATGGCAGCTCTCGTCTTCACCTGCAGCTTAGCCTTGTAGGCCTCGTTCTTGGCTGCGAGCATCTGTCGGCATTCCTCATCAAACCAAGGGTTTCTTGCTGGTGGGCGCGAGAAACCTAGCACATCAGTTGCGGCTGATCTAATGGCATGTTGGCATCGTTGCCATTGCTCTTCGACATTCGATGCTGGTGGTATGGTGTTAATCGAGAGGTTAAGGGATACGCGTTGTGCGAAGGTCTTGGCGGTCTCTTGCGATTACAGTCTTCCGACATTAAATTTTTTCACAGTATTTCTGGATTGTTGTGGCGTGGTGGATATCCGCATTCTTACCTTGGCTGCTACAAGGTAGTGATCCGAGTCGATGTTAGCTCCTCGGAATGTTCGGACATCCAAAATACTGGATGCGTGCCTCTTATCTATCGCAATGTGATCAATTTGGTTGACCGTTCGTTGATCTGGAGACCGCTATGTCCCCTTATGGATATCGAGGTGAGGAAACCGTGTGCTGGCTATAGTGGCATTTCGTTCCGTAGCGAAATCAATTAGCCTAAGTCCGTTACCAGACGTGTTGTCGTGTAGGCTATGTTTTCCGACAATTCTTCTAAAGATGTCTTCTCTTCCTACCTTTGCGTTAAAATCTCCCAGCACGATTTTAACATCGTACTTCGGTAGTCGCTCATAGGTTTTGTCGAGGAGCTCGTAGAAGCAATCCTTAGCTATATCATCTTTTTCTTCCGTCGGAGCGTGAGCGCATATAAGGCTTATGTTGGCGAATTTGGCCTTGATGCGGATTGTTACTATGCGTTCGCTAATGTCTTGGAAACATAAGACTTCTTGCCTAAGTCTGGCACTTATAACAAATCCGCATCCGAATATTCGCTGTTTCTGCTCACTATAACACGGTCCGTAGTATATGTCACAGTTTTTCATCCTCTTTTTGCCCGGCCCATCCCATCGTATTTCCTGGATGGCAGTAATGTCTGCTTTGTAGCAGTTTAAGGCTTCCGCTAGTTGTTCGCCTGCACCTCTCCTGTTTAATGTTCTCACATTCCAGGTGCAGATACGAACGTCGTTGTCCTTTTTTCGTTTAGCAGGGTCGTCAACAATAAAATCCGTCCTTTCCGAGGCTATTGGTTGCTTCGTAACCATGTTTTTTTTCTGTGGGTGGGTAGTTAGCCCAAAGCACAACCCCCAACCTGGAGGGCCAGTTCCAATTTATTAGATACCCCTAGGACACGGGGCCATCAGTATCCACTACGGGATTGAGCGCTGCCGTTGGCCTTTCGGTTCATCCGCCACCATCTTTGTTCAAGGGGCCTGACTAACCCTTGAAATACCTAGACAACCTGTTGTCCGAATATGTCAGAGCAGCTCATCTAGGTTCGCCTGGGACAGCAGGCCGGGTATTCTTCCGTGCCATTCTCACCAGGGTGTTTATAGTGTTGCTGTTTTTCGTCGTGTTATCAACACTCGCACTTATCGTTTAGCAAGTCAAATCCGGTTGGATGAGACCAGTACCCGATGGTTACCACTTGGAGGTAAAGATAAGTACATTTGATGTGTAGTCAGAGTTGCAACACTGGGCATTGCCAAGTTAACGCCAATCATCCAGACTTTATTGATGGTTTGTTTCATGTACACTTCGAAAGCATCATCTCCGTAGTTGAAGAGTTCTGCTGGTATTCCATCAGAACTGGCTACCATGTTGTTCTTCAGGTTTTTGTTGGCTGCTCCTGGAGGTTTTACCTCTTCGTTTGACGGCGGCTGGTTTCTTGCCCTTCCACCCTCTCTACATTAAGTCCATTAACCAGCTGCTGGAAGTGTTGCCTGGATACATCTTTAATTTCCTGCTCATCAGTGACCAGGGTGTTATTTCGTAGAGCCTGTGTTCCTACTTTAAAGACAGCTGCCAGTTGTTTGGCTTTCTTGTAGAATCGACGGATGTTCTTCTTATCGATTTCCATGAGCTGTGAGGCTCTTCCCTTCGCCTGGTTTATGGGACACCGTGTTTTACGTTCTAGCGCATTGGTATGGGAATCTTCTGTCATGTCTTTTTGGTACGGACATCTTTTTGGGGATGGTTGGTATCCCATGGTGGTTTCGGCTACTTCTTTGATGATATTGCGATACTGTATCCACTGGAGAGGGACATTGGTGGCGAATGAGGGAACAGCTGGGATTCTCTTATTCAGTTTTTTTTTTGTAGACCTTGGCAACTCCGACTCATTAAGGCATCAAAAGTGAAGTCTCTTTTTTTGCACCATTCACAGCTTCTTCTCCTTGGACAGTCGGGCTTTGCATTTGGCTACGACGAGTAAATGGTCAGAGTCGACGTTTGTCCCTCTGAATGATGTTGGACAATTGTCTTGCATTTATAAGCACATGGTCAATTTGGTTGGCGGCACAAATATCTGGAGTTTGCTTGTTTGCTTTGTGTATAAGAAGTCATGAATAAATAGTACTGATGATAACAATATTACACGCTGCCACAAAGACTGTCAATTATCTGTTGTCCTTTCGTATTTTTTTCGCATTGAATGGCACTAGTACGATGTTAACATCGTATTACGGACTGGTTCCGTTTTGGAGGTCGAAACATTTCTCCTTGATAGAGTCTTCAGTCGCATCGGTAGCAAAACAAGACGTTGCAAAACATAGCTCTGATGCAAATCACAGTCAGGCGATCACCAACCGGCCTGAAGTCGATTATCCTTGGCTCCCCATAACGAAGCCGCATCTTAATATGTGCAGTATTGTAATAATTGTCGCATTTTTGTGTATCCTGATCCTGTCCAACGTATTTTCTGGATCGCGATAATTACTGCCCGGTACCGCGCGAGGACTGATTCAAAGTTATGAATAGCACTCGGGCTATGCAGTGTTCGCACGCCTCAGGTGCATACTCGTAAGTCATTATCGGTGAACGCTCCGGGTCTGGTTGATATTTGAGAGGGTCTGTTGCGATTTATTACCTACCTCCAGGACATACAGCCATCAGTATCCACTACGGGATTTACAAAGGGATTGTGGTCAGGGGATTTCGCAGAAGCTTAAAACAAAAATTGTTATTAAATGCAAAAGAACACAATTAATTGTATTTACATCTTGCATGTTATTAGTAGTTTATACGACTTTTTTTTTTTAATATATTTACCTTCAAAAAAACTTATTTAGACAAATATTTTGATTTTTAAACAGTGTGAAAAAAAGTTAACAAACCAAAATATACAAACATTTTTCTTCGGAAAACTGCAATAAAAAGAAGAGATCAACTTAAAGAATGTTTTTTATTAAAGTACACTGGCGATCACAAGGATGAGGCCATACATTTTGCAATCGATTTTCACTCTTAATGCCTGTTGGGAATTTTCTACCCGGAAACTTCTACTAACTGTGAACAGGTACATATTTTCCTAACAGGAAATCATACAATTAGAGCGTAAATATGAAACGACCTTTTGAATTTCCCTATATTGATTGAAGTACTTGAAAGCCTATAAAAAGATGATCCAATAGAATGAGGCCATTGTGAATATTTCGTTGTAGAAGTTCGCAACAACGAGAAAGGATTTATAAATACCCTCATGGTGTTAGGGCACAGATCTCGTATTAAGGAAATGGGGTCAATTTTTTACACTTCGGCGGATCATGGGAAAAACCCAAATCGATATCCGCCACCTATTTATCAATTTAAAAGCCGCATACGACAGCATTTATACAGAGACGAACTATACAGGGCCATGTCTAGTCTTGGGATACCGCCAAAACTCCGTTTGACCGTTTGTGTAGGATGACGATGGATAATTCTAACCGCTCTATCAGGGTCGGAAACGACCTCACCGACACATTCGATACCAAACGAGGATTTAGGAAAGGCGATGCCCTGTCATGTGATTTCTTCAGTTTGATTCTTGAGAGGTTTGTGCAAAACTCCAGAGCCAACACCAGAGGGACAATTTTGGTGCAACTACTGGCATTCGCCGACGTTATTGACATCATTGGTTTAGATAGATTGATTTGGGTCTTCCTCTACGCTACGCTCTACAGCAGCAATGACTTCTTCTGTACGCATCGGACAAAACGTCATAACATTGAGGTAGTAGGGGACTTTGTGTACCTCGGCTTCGCTATTAACTTTGACACTCGAATTTTTGAGGTGATCCTATATAAGGCCTTGATCATCCCAGTGCTGCTCTATTCCGCTAAAGCATGGATCGTATCAAAAGCGGTCGTTTTGTGAGTAAAATTCTTCGAACAATCTTGGAACTCCATTGAAGACGAAGATTCAACCAGGAGCTATACATACCCGCCATACCCCTGTCAAAAAACTCCGGCTTGAACTTTTTAGACGGCTAGGGCATGTATAGCGAATAGATACCAATACCCCGGCTCACAGAGTCTGGAAAGAGAAATAAGTATGCGGTCAACCTGAATCAGTATCTTCGAATCAAAAACCAATTCCACTCTCAAGTGTCCATGTATAGGTAGACAAAAACCTGATCACAGCTACTGTATATCTACATAAAATACCGAACCTACCGAACCTACAACAGGTTTATGACAAAGAAAGTTGCTGCTTTTTCCCATCAAGTATCTCTATCAATTGAGCTGTCTCGCGACCATCGTATTAGATTGATGATAGGTAGTTGACTCACGTTGTCTGTGGATTGGCTTATACTGTCAAGTGGGTAGGCGTAGCATTGCCTCCCAGCAATTACAGATAATGTATCGGCTAGTCAGAGAGCGTCTGTAAACACGTTTGTCATGTGATGCCGAATTACGATAATGATCATGAGGGGATAAAAGAGTTATGTACACGATTTCTGCTGTGGATGGGGATCTTGCCGTTTACTGATATGACGACTTGAGATGCTATAACTACTCACAACGGAGTATTTTCGAATCAATCCGAAGCGCACAAAAATAAGGGTTTTGATAAGATTTCAACCTTGTTCTACCGCACAAACTTGGTTGAAGAGTTTCAACCATTTCGTCCCCCGAAACTCAGTTTCTTCGACTACAAAACCGGTTTTATGAAAGTTGAACACATCATATTCTCATACAATAACCAACAACACGTGGTGTGCCCAAGCGTTCCTATATCTAAGTACCTACTAATCGCTACCCATGCAGTAAATGAGGGTAAGACTAAGCATATGCTGTCAACACGAAAGAACACACAACATCGACGAATTCGACAGAACGTCACCATTGACAGTTATAACTTTGAGGAAGTACGGAACTTTGTCTACCTCGGCTCCGCTTTTACCTCTGACAACAACATCTCGTCAGAAATCAAACGAAGAATTACTCTTCCCAATCGCTGTTTCTTCGGGCTAAGATGGCAATTGAGTAGTAAAGCCCTCACTCGAACTACTAAGGAGATCCTATATAAGACCCTGATCATCCCAGTCCTGCTCTACGGCGCTGAAGCATGGACCGTATCAAAAGCGGATGAAGAAATCCTTGGTCGATTCGAGAGAAAAATTCTTCGAAAAATCTTACGTCCCATTTGTGTTGACGGGCTTGAAGACGAAGATTAAACCAAGAACTATACGAGCTGTACAGCGACATACCCCTAGTCAAAAAACTCTGCATTGGACGTTTAAGATGTCTAGAACATGAGAACGAATGGACACCAATACTTCGGCTCGCAAAGTCATCGATTTCCAGGCAGACGTCGGACGCAGTAGAAGAAGACCTCACATTAAGTGGCGCGCATAGGAAGAAACCGACCTCAACTAACCTCGAGTGCGCAACTGGAGGCAGTTAGCTAAGGACTGGGCTAATGGGAGAGACCCAGATTCATTCCGGACTGTAAAAGTAAGTAAAAGAAATCACGACTTTGTAATTAGTTGACAATAAATTGTTTATTCAAAATTCATTTCAATTTAAAATCAATTTATGTAAAACTTAACTTAAAACCTGGGAAGTTACCTCGCCCTTTAAAAATTGCCATCGGGCTTTGGATTGTATAACTTAACTTAAACAGTGTAATTAGTTGACAATTAGTTGTTTATTCAAAATTCATTTCAATTTAACATCAATTTATGTAAAACTTAACTTAAAAGCTGGGAAGTTACCTTGCCCATTCAAAATTGCCATCGGGCTTTGGATCGTATAACTTAACTTAAACAGTGGGAAGTTGCTATTCCCCTTTAGAATTGGGAAGTCGCTCCTTCCCTTTATAAATGAGATCGGGCTTTGGATCGGGCACGGGAGTTGCCTTGGGTTGTCTGATTAAAAAAAAAATTAAACAGAAAATTTATAATTATAAAAAACTTCAACAAATAGTCAATTACTTACCCAAGTGTCTTATTTTCTGCGTTGTCACCCGTCTCAGTCCTTGGGTCACTATGTAAAAAAAATATGTTAGATATAATTTATTGTAGATATTTCAAATTTAAATTTAAAATAAAAAATGTTTAATGAAAAAAATAAAAATTGTGTAGCATGCTATTGTGTTCATAACTAACTTTATGAGGTATCTCAACAATTTATGTTACGAAAACATGGCTTGCATACACTATCTATTTGCAATCAAGTCAATTACTGACCTATCTATCGCATTCCTGCGCTTTGTGATGCGGCCTGGCGTGTACATATTGATCGCTGCATAAAATATATGAAAGAAATATTAAATATTAAATGATTGTGGATGATTAAAATGAAATTAATAAAGCCATCACTCAGGAATTGCTAAGGCGATCCTATAAAATTACCTTACGACGAAGAAGTATGGACCGTGTACCAAAAATGAATTCCTTGCCCGTTTTGAGCGGAATTTTATGTTTCGATCCTCTTTGCTTTGAGTGGCCATAAAGACGAAGATTAAACCAAGAATTTTATGAATTTAAATTTATCCGCAGTGTACGTTTACGTAGCACGTATCGGTCGATAAAGACAGTCGGACATATACATCCTTTGTGACCAAGGAAAGACAGTTTGAGTTCTGTCGAACTCCATTTGGATTAGCTAATTCTCCAAGTGTTTTTACGCGATTTATCCAATACGTATTCCGCGAATTGATTAATAAAAATATAATTCTCTGTTATATGGATGACATCATAATACCGTCATCGGCGGAGGAAGAGGACAATCCGCAGAGACTTGAAATTGTGCTAAAAGTTGCTGAAAGTTGAGGCAGGAACTGTTCGCCCATCTGAACGAAAAGTAGCAGCGGTGAAGCATTTTCCAGATCTGAAGAGTGTCCAGGACATACAATCATTCCTAGGATTGACGGGGTACTTCCGTAAATTCGTCAAGGACTATGCGATCATTACCAAACCATAGACAGATTTGCTGAAAAAGGGAGCAACTTTTCAATTCCAAAGAGAAGAGCGAGCAGCGATGGAAAAATTGAAGGCAGCGCTAACAAACGGTCTGGTACTGAATATATACCAACATGGTGCACGCACAGAAATCCATACAGACGCACGCAAGGTGGGATGTTCTGCGGTGATGTTTCAAGAATTCTCAGGTGCTCTGCATCCAGTTTACTATATGAGCCACAAGAATAGTCCAGCTGAGCAAAAATAGCTATGCCTTGGAAGTATTTGCTGTGTACCTAGCCTTGAGAAAACTGCGAACATACCTGCTTGGATTTAAGTTCAAAGTCATCACGTATTACGCCACTTTTCAACAGACAGTCAAAAAGGAGGACTTGCCAGCAGCTGTTTGGAGCTGGGTCATGAGTATGCAAGATTTCGACTTCGATGTTGAGCATCGAAAGGGGACCTCCATGAGACATGTGGACGCAATAAGCTGATATCCAGCCGTGTATTACATCGGAAATGAGTTGCTTATAAGAATAAGGAAAGCACAAGCTAATGATGACTACATATCAGCGGTTAAGGAGGTGCTTAAGAAGAAACAATTCGAAAACTTCGTCGTTAAAAGTGAGGTGTTGTTAAAAAACGTGGATGGTGAGGATCAGATAGTGGTTCCCAAAGCCATGGAATCATGGGTTATTAAGTCGGAACATGAAGACGGTCACTTTGGTTTGCAAAAAACCATGCGTCTATAGTTAACATCTGAAGGTCAAGGTGGAAAAATGTGTAAACAACTGTGTCAGGTGCATTCTGGGGAGCAGGAAAAATACCAAAAAGGAAGGTCTTCTACACCCAAATTGCAAAGATGATCAGCCACTGCAAACGTGGATCATATGGGACCAATGGATCCAATTGCGAAACAATACAAATACATATTTGCGGTGGTGGACGGATTTTCGAAATATGTCTGGATATTTCCAACGAAAACATTGAGTGCTAAAGAGGTTATTCGTTGCTCGAATCATTCGTGGGTAACCCAAGGAAAATCATTTGTGATAGAGGATCGGCGTTTACATCAGAAGACTTTGGTAGCTATTGTGAAGAAAGAAACATCGAAAGAAGCCTTACAACAACGGCCGTCCCTCGTGGAAACGGCCAAATCGAGAGGATCAACAGAATCATCATAGAATCTCTGAAAAAACTGTCGTCAAACTTTCCAGAGAAATGGTTTAAATACACTCGTCGGGTCCAAATGGCTATTAAAAACAGTCTTCAGCGGGCAGTTGGTCGAACCCCGTTCTAGGTTCTTTTTGGCGTTAAGATGAGGCAGAAAGATTACATTGAAGCATGCAATTTGATAACACCGAAGAATTGGTAGCAGCGTTTGAAGGCAGTCGTGAGGATGTTCGAGCAGATGTAAGACAACAAATCGAAAAAATTCAAGTCGAAAACAGAAGAAGTCTTAACAAAAATCGCCGAGTAGCTAGAAAGTATGATGTTGGGGACTGCGTTGCAATAAAGAGAACTCAGTTTTCAACGAAAAAGTTGTCATCTGTATTCTTAGTTCCGTATGAAATTATTCGTGTATGCAGATCTGACAGATATACTGTCAGAAAGATTTCACCAAGCGCGGAAGGGCCCCAGCAGACTTCTACAGCAGCAGAATTTATGAAGCCGTGGGCGTCAGCATCAATAAACGAAACACTTACATCGTCATCCGAGGCGGATGACTAGCAGGATGCCCGAGTGTGGTAGTCCCTTTGCTACAACCTTCAATATATAGAGTTAGAGAGAAAGAGAGACGTACATAGTTCTATTGTAAATCCTTACAACGGAACAAAAGTAAGCAGTAAGTCGTCGGTTGTCAGTAGTCAGTAGAAGGAGTTGCCTTTTGTTCTTTTACTTAATTTTTTTTTAATAAATTAATCCTTTTATTTTGAATTACAATTGGAGGTTTAGATCGTTTTATATAGTTCGGACTTCCCAAATATATTTATATATATTTATAACTACAAATTGTTGTATTATATGGCAAACAGCGGCTGCAAACACGCAAACAAATTGTTGCTGCAAACATTTTTGGTTGCAACCAACTGTTTTTCTACTGTTCCCACATGTAAATATGATTGCAGACAAACATTTGCTGCAAATTTATTGCTCGTGTGTTCGTGGCTTTATAAAAAAAATTAAAAAAAGATCCATCAAACAGCTGATGAACTGTAAACAAAATGAGACTATGAACGTTCAGTGAAATTGTAATAAATTCGAGCGGATTTTTGGTAGCAAAGCAAATGCTTTAGTTTGTGAAAACATAATTTGATGAAAACAAACCTATTAAAATAGATCTACAGTGTAAATTGTACTGAATTGTACTAAACCGAAGCAAGGTCGGTTGTATTGAAAACCGTACATAATTTGATGAAAACAAACCTATTAAAATAGATCTACAGTGTAAATTGTACTGAATTGTACTAAACCGAAGAAAGGTCGGTTGTATTGAAAACTGTACTATCGACTTTGGGAACCCTGCTCTCAGATACAAGTATGCCAACTTAATATAATACATTAATGAGCATGATACATGAATACGCAGTATTCGCGTAACATAAGCCATTTCATGTATCACGTTTAAGTTTTCAAGGAAATACCTACATCCCAAGCATATTGGAGTATACATACACATATACATAGTTGATGCGACATAGCCAATACAACCGTCAAACAACGTGAGCGAGATGCATTATTCTATTTCCAACATTATTTCATCAGCCAAAGTATTCCATAAAATTTATTGGAAAACTGAATTGCGATACAAACAGGCAGAAACTTAAAAAGCTTAACAAAAGACAGTATCCGATCAACCCCACTTGGAGTAATTTAACTTTCAGGGAAACATTTCAATTTCAATGCAAAAAAAAAGTACACACACACAGGGACGCCGGCCTTGAAATGACGAAATACGCGATCAGCTTGATAGGGACAACTAGACATATTCTGCAGAATCACCTATTTCCATAAAGTTGAAAATATTCTAGAAACTTCCACTAATTAATCAGGCTTACACGAAAATATTCTGAGTTTAGGTGGACCTTATCATGCACAAAAAAAAAAACATTTTAGCCGTGAGAAGAAATTTATGTTCACTATAATACTCATACATAAGCATAAGCTTTACCAATTAATGAGTGATGAGTATATTTATTCGTAAACTGTTATACACAACACTTGATGGAAATTTAATAAACAAACACTTTGCACAGCACACGTGAAAAAACCGTAAATCCAGGAAAATAGTTTTGTAACCAACTGAGGTTTGCACGCACACATATGCAAATCATGGGTCGCTACGATTGAGGTTCTCTTACTATACGATCTCTTAACAGCTGATCTATATCAGGGTTGCAAAAGTCGATAGAATAGTACTGTTTCGATACAATCGACCTTTAGTACACAAATTCACTTTTCTAAAATCGATACAATTTACGCTAGCTGCAGAGTAATAGGTTTTTTTCATAAAAATAAGTTTCCACTAATTAATCAGGCTTACACGAAAATATTCTGAGTTTATTTGGACCTAATCATGCAAAAAAAAAAAACATTTTAGCAGTGAGAAGAAATTTGTGGACACTATAATACTCATACATAAGCATAAGCTTTACCAATTAATGAGTGATGAGTATATTTATTCGTAAACTGTTATACACAACACTTGATGGAAATTTGATAAACAAACACTAAGCACACGTGGAAAAACCGTAAATGCAGGAAAATAATTTTGTAACCAACTGAGGTTTGCACGCACACATATGCAAATCATAGGTCGCTACGACTGAGGTTCTCTTACTATACGATCTCTTAACAGCTGATCTATATCAGGGTTGCAAAAGTCGATAGAATAGTACTATTTCGATACAATCGACCTTTAGTACACAAATTCACTTTTCTAAAATTCGATACAATTTACGCTAGCTGCAGAGTAATAGGTTCTTTTCATAAAAATAAGTTTAAAAAAAAACCCAAAGCTTTTGCTTTGCTACCAAAAGTCCGTTCGAATTTCACTCAACGTTCGCATTTTTTTGTCAGTTCACAATCACTATTTTTATACCCTATCCCAAAGTTATACTCTATCCCATAGGGGTATATTAGTTTTGATACATAGTGTGTAACAGAGAGAAATAATTTTGCTACATATACCTCAAAGTATATGGATCGACTCAGAATCGCTAGCTGAGTCGAATAAGCCATGTCTGTCTGTCTGTCCGTCCGTCCGTCTGTCTGTTCGTCACCGATTTTTGGGCCTTAAATTTTGAGCTAGGATAATAAATTTCGCATATTAGATCCTTGTCCGTGCCACCAAAACATGCGTAAAATTATTTGAAATCCGCCCACTGCCATGCCCTTTTTAGGAAAACGTATTTTTTGGCCAAACCGTAAAGAATTTTAAAAAAATGTCTTAGCAGCATATTTAGAGAATCGTAATATCTATATTTCTTCAATATAAAGTTTTGGTCGCGCCCACTTTTTGGGGGCGTTTTTTTTATAAAAAAACTTTTTATAGTCAAATTTTAAATTTTTCGAAAAAAATTTTTGATGCACAATCATTGGTAGTATTAATATGAACATTTCGTCGATAATTTATTTTAACCCACGCCCACTTTTTGGGGGCGTTTTCTTACAAAAACCATTTGTATGTTCTACCCCAAGACATATGCAATAGAAAAATGTTGGCTTTTGTCAAACCATAAAAGAATTTGATAAACCTTCTGAACAATATGTTGCGACAACGTCATTTTCAATACTTTATGACCATAAAGACCACATTTTGGTTATATTAATTTTAAGGATGGGATGGGATAGGGTATTAAACGATCCGCACAGCGGATTGTAGCCTTCTCATAACATTATAACCCATCCCATCCAGTTTTTATACATAGTTTGTAACTTAGAGAAATAATTTAGCTAGTTATACCTAAATGTGTATGGATCAACTCAAAATGGCTAGCTGAGTCGATTTAGTCACATCTATCCGTCCGTCCGTCCATACGTCACCAGTTTTTTGGGCTTTAAATTTCGAGCTAGAAGGATGAAATTTGGTAAACGTGCTCTTTGTTGCTCCAACCAGAATAATTCTAAAAAAAATTGAAATCCGCCCACTGCCACGCCCTCTTTTAAGTAAACATAGTTTTTGTCCAAACCGTAACAAATTTAGAACAGACAGTCATAGACAGTCATAATATCTTTTTTTGCCATGCCCACGTTTTGGGGGCGTTTTCAAAAAAAAAAAATTTTAAAGAGGGTGAAAAAACCAACAAGGTCTGAATTTTTTTGAAACAAAAGTTACCATCACAAAATAAAAAAAATTATTTTTTTGGGTACATGTATTAGAAAGCTTATAAAAGATCCAGGTTTCATACCTACTCCAGATTCATTAGAAAAACATGCCTGGTGTTCTTTTGCGAAAGTAACAGAAAACTTCCCTTGATAACAATAATACTCCAGGTTATATTGATAATTGTTGAATGCTTATCTACCACAAAATGGGATGCAACATATTGCTAAAAATTAATTTTTCGCATTCTCATCTCAATTTCTTTCCAGAAAATATGTGTGACATGAGCGATGAGCACAGCTAGAGGTTTCATTAAGATATAGCTGCGATAGAGAGGCATACTACGGATGGTTGCTTATAAGATAGACTCCAAGGTCTTCCATCAAAGTAATACAGATGCTTCCTAGAAAACAACAACATTTTACAAAAAATATTATTTTCCGACAATATTTTCAGTTCAATTCTTAAATTCAAATAAAGCATTTTCCCACAAAATCCTGATGTGAAATGGCTATTTTATATACCTTTTCTCATTCTATAAACTCTAACGATTTCGAATCACAAAATTTTATCTCCGAGTAAAAAAAAAGACATTTTGTTTGTTGAGCACTGTAATCATAATCAATGAAAACTGATTAACGTCACGGCAATAGGTACAGTGGACAACATTTGAATTTGCTTTGGGAGCATGTTGCGCAGTTATTTCCTTTCATATGATCGATAACACTGACTTTTGGTTTTCAATTTTTTACTGTCGGCCATACTACGCTGCAAATATCGGTTCTCGTCTGATCACCGAAATCAAGCAGCGTCGGGCGCGGTTAGTACTTAGATGGTGAACCGCTTCGGAACACCGCGTGTACAGGGCATCTGCCATTTTGTTTTTGTTTTTTTTGGAATTATTTTTTTTAGATTGATGGATTGAGAGTGCGAAAAAGAGAGTGGCTACATGTATCCGTCATGTACTCAAATTTCATTATGAGATACAAATAAACGCAGAAGAACGTTTTATGGCAGAAGTTGAACAATTTTTGTTTAATAAAACTCACCAAAATATGGGAGTGGCTTCAATTAATCTAGGCATAGTCGAAATGCTGATTGCAATATTATTGAAGCATTTTTAAAGCGAGGTCTCTCTCTACTGCGTCCGACGTTTGGCTGGGAATGGAAGACTCTGCGAGCCGGAGTATTGGTGTCCATTAGTCCTACACAAACGGACGAGTTTGAGCGGTATACCAAAACTAGACATGGCTGTATAGTTGTATAGTTCGTCTCTATAAATGCTGTCGTATGAGGCTTTGAAATCGATAAATAGGTGGTGGGTATCGATTTGGACTTCTTGGGTTTTTTTCAGGATCTGCCGAAGTGTAAAAATTTGATCGATTGTGGACTTTCCTGTCCTAAAACCACACTGATAAGGGCCGATCAGGTTGTTGGTAAACGGTTTCAAGCGTTCACATATTACGGTAGATAGGATCTTGTAAGCGATGTTGAGTAAACTTATGCCTCTGTAGTTGGCGCAGTTCAGAGGGTCTCCTTTTTTCTGGATCGGGCAAACGATGCTAAGGTTCCATTCTTCAGGCATGCTTTCAACCGACCAGATTTGGCCTATGAGTTGGTCTATGTTGCTTACCAAGTCATCTCCGCCAGCTTTATAAAGCTCAGCGGGAAAGCCGTCATTTCCGGCGGCCTTTTTAAGCTTGAGTTTAGATATAGCTATGCTCACTTCACTTAGGTCGGGTGGTTGGCAGTTTTCGCTGTCGTTGCCAATATTAAATGGTTCGTTCTACATGACAGCGGAGCGTTGTTCGTCATCGCCGTTTAACAGTCTGCAGAAATGGTTCTTCCATATCCTAGGCATCGACTGTGTCCCAACTACAATATTTCCTTGTTCATCTCGACAGGATTCTGTTCGAGCCTTGTAGCCTTGGCTTTGACGTTTTACACTTTGGTAAAACTTGCGAACATCGTTCCTGGAGTGGCACCTCTCTATATCCACGATCGCGCGCTTTTCTTGCTCTTTTTTCTTCTTTCTGAAAAGCCGATGTTCTTCCCTTCTCATTTGCCTATAGATCTCAATTGCAGCTCTTGTCTTAACCTGTTGCTTTGCCTTGTAGGTCTCGTTCTTGGCTGCGAACATCTGTCGGCATTCCTCACCAAACCAGGGGTTTTTTTGAATATAACAAAACAAAACACGAGCAAGCGGATTTCCATTAGCTTCGATTTGGTATGCAGTATGTAGGTCATTGTGTGATACCAACCTTCGGATCAGCATTTCCGTCTGAGTTCGACGCCTCATTGCTGTTGCATGTAACTCGGGGGAGCATGTTGGTTCCCAACAAAACACAATTAACAAAAAGAAAACAATTTACAAAATAATGTAACAGCCGCGACACATTTGACAGGAAAGGAGGTGAGTGTTTATGCTTAGCGCTAGTTGCCGGAACATATAAATCGAAGTCTTCAAAATGAGGATCTATGTTCGCGGCAGCTAGGGCAAGGCACCCAACACAAAATCGTGAACACAACACTTGTTAATAATTTTAAATAATAAATAAAAAATATTTAATCCCAAGACATTGCGCGATTTACGTCACCATTCACCCCAGTACACCACCTGCAACACCAATCAGGATAATAACCTGCAATGTAGACAATAAATACTTTATAAACCATTGTATTCCATTCCAGCTAATGTAGATGATGCTGAGGTGACCCAAGAACTGATGACCTAGCGCCTAGTGCATTTCCTTCCATCGGTTTTGGTTCTTGGAATTCACCTTTGCAATTAGGTTGCTTTAACAATAATGTTCATTATTTTATTCACTTTCTTGTTTTACTCTTGTTAATTGAATACCAATTTGGTCAAATAAATGTTTTTTTTTATAATTAATCGTTTGTCACTCATTTAACTCGCGCACCAACCACCGACGACGAAAACATATACGACACCTGTGAAATGTGTTTACGTATAAAATATACGCTCTCTCCTCTCACGTGCAGTGGCCATGTTGTAATTTGTAAAAAATTTAATGATGGCCGAATGCCTTAGGCCAAAGAGTGTACAACTACTATAAAATGAAGATTATCTTGTTTTGGTGTTTTTTAAACTTAAAATTAAATATGGAGAATGGGAATAAAATAATCAACTCATGTAGGATCTAAATTCCCCATAACTGAGAAAAAGATTAAATGTTTCTTTTGATCGTGAAACTTCCATCTAAAAATTTATAGAATTATATTTTTATTGATATGAAACCTTATCATTGCACTGCATGTCGTGAATTGTCCAGCTCGAGCCAAGCTTTCAAAATGTCGGCACTTAAAGCCGATATTGTTAGGCTCTCAAAAGGAGCCTGCAGTATCCACTGTGTCTGCATTCTCTGACCCATGTCTGTCCGTTGACGCTTCATCTACAGAGTCTCCGCCTAGATTGGAGAAAAATATTTCCATAGAAGGAGGCAAAACCCAGAAGTATTCTGAAACATATTTAATACAATCTGTCCCGCCTCATGTACTTACTTACTTACTTAAGTGGCGCTACAGTCCGGGATGAACCTGGGTCTCAACCAACATGCCTCTCCAATTAGCCCGGTCCTTAGCTAACTGCCTCCAGTTGCGCACTCCAAGGTGGTTGAGGTCGGTTTCTACTTGTGTGCGCCACTTAGGGCGAGGTATTCCTCTACTGCGTCCGACGTCTGGCTGGGAATCGAAGACTCTGCGAGCCGGAGTATTGGTGTCCATTCGTTCTACATGTCCTAGCCATCTTAAACGTCCAATGCGGAGTTTTTTGACTAGGGGTATGTAGCTGTACAGCTCGTATAGTTCGTGGTTGAATCTTCGTCTCCATAGCCCGTCAACGCAAACTGGACCGAAGATTTTCCGAAGAATTTATCTCTCGAATCGACCAAGGATTTCTTCATCCGCTTTTGATACGGTCCATGCTTCAGCGCCGTACAGCAGGACTGGGATGATCAGGGTCTTATATAGGAGCTCCTTAGTGGTTGGAGTGAGGGCTTAACTACTAAATTGCCTTCTTAGCCCGAAAAAAAAACAGCGGTTGGCAAGAATAATTCTTCGTTTGATTTCTGAGCCGAGGTAGACAAAGTCCCATACTACCTGAAAGTTATATCTGTCAATGGTGACGTTATGTCCAATTCGTCGATGTTGTGTTTCCTTTCGTGTTGACAGCATATACTTAGTCTTACCCTCATTTACGAATATTCGCTGTTTCTTCTCACTGTAACACGGTCCACAGTAGATGTCACAGTTTTTCATCCTCTTTTTGCCCGGCCCATCCCATCGTATATCCTGGATGGCAGTCTGCTTTGTGGCAGTTTAGGGCTTCCGCTAGTTATTCGCCTGCTCTTCTCCTGTTTAATGTTCTCACATTCCAGGTGCAGATACGAACGTCGTTGTCCTTTTTTCGTTTAGCATGGTCGTCAACAATAATATCAGTCCTTTCCGAGGCTATTGGTTGCTTCGTAACATAAGCGTTTTCCTTGGATGGGTAGTTAACCCAAAGCACAACCTGGAGGGCCAGGCGCTTGTTTTGACCCTAGGACAGCGGGCCGATGTCAGTATCCCATTTTGGGATATGAGCGCTGCCGTTGACCCATTACGGGCTCCTCCGCCACCATCTCTTTTCCAACACCCTGGCTCAGTATTGGAAATCCCTATAGACCTGGTGTTCAAATATGTCGAAGCAGCTCATATAGGGATTACACTACCAGTTCGATCAAACCGGACCTGTAGGCGCCACCGTTGACTCCATCTAGGGAATTCCTCCGCTGCCGCCTGAGAGTGTGTGCCTTAGTGAGAGGACACTCCTCCCCCCTCTCTCGTTTGCTGCACCAAAGACCTTCCACAGGGGTTTAATGCCCCATCTCCATTCGAGGTACTAGGCACCTACCAGTCACCAGCGTGGAGGTGAGTTTAGGAGTTGATAGTGAGAGGCTAGAGTGTCCTACGATTGGATCACTTTAATAAATGGGACGATGTTGATTTCTAATTTCTAACTAATAATCTAAAGACGAAATGCTCATATTATCATAATTAAAGTATGTAAGTATAAAATTAAAGTTTTTTCATATATTTCAAAAATGTACATATAAACGTTTTTTTTATAGAAAACGCCCCCAAAAAGTGGGCATGACAAAAAATTTTGTACATCTGTTCTGATTCGACGGCCAGAGAGTCTATATAACAAATTTCAATACTGTAGCTCAAAATGTAAGGCCCAAAAATCGGTAACACACGCGGACAGACGGACGGGCGGACAGACAGACATGGCTTAATCGACTCATCTAGCGATTCTGAATCGATCCATAAACCTTGAGCTATATCTATCGAAATTCTTTCTCTATGTTACATACTTATGGTCAAAACTAATATACCCCTACGGGATAGGGTATAAAAACAACTTTGCACTCACAAATTAATGGGGAAGCTGGAATTATTTTCTTAAAAAACAACAAATGCTCCAACAATAAAATCAAGCATTCCGCTCCCCAACAATTCATCCACAAAACTCGCCACGTCGAGGTCGTAGGAAATATTCTGTCACATAAATTTTCAGCGCAAAAACGAATAACTCGAATGTGAAAAGATTGACACAGAACTCAGATTAGGATCACATGTGGTTAATTTTATTACCTCAAAAAAGTATACAACGCTTATATGCGTATACCACTTGAAACCATTATAGAAAATCAACAATCACTTCAACATTTCTGTGACTTGGGTTCTTCGAAATCTTATCTAGGAATTGGCTTCGTATTTCAGAGTACGGCACCGTCGAATGATGAAAGTCATAAAAACGAACTCTAATTTGACGCTCTACTTGAATTTGGTTTGCTTGACATTATTGGATTGTCCGTTGGTGTCGATGATGTAATGACCATCGTTTGATGCCGACAAAAAATTCAATTATATATAAACAAGAGGCGTTCATTGTTTTGTGTCGATCCATTAGTTCTGATAATTTAACCTAAATATCCGGCAGTCGCGGCGAAAACAATCTTTTTCTGTTCTATTGTTGGTTTATGTAGGGATTGATGACGACGAATATTTCGCCTCCATAAGCCTCTTCGGTGGTGTTGTTTAAGCATCGATATTGGTTGGTCATAACTAAGACCGCAAGTCATAACAAATATTTAATGCGTATGCTGTTGTGTTTATGTGTTTCAGGCATCACCCTCATCATTAGAATCTAATGGAACTCAAATTCTAATTATTTCGCTCCCCCAATATTAAAAACTAATTCCGTCTGCTTCTAATAAATTTGTTTGGTGATTTGTTGACATTTATGCCCAGCATCGCCGAAATTAATTTTCGGCATAAATGTCATTCAAGCAAAATGGGTATAGAAATAAGCATTATCGTCATCATTCAAGTGATATACGCATATATGCGTATACCACTTGAAACCATTATAGAAAATAAACAATCACTTCAACACTTTTGTGACTTGGGTTCTTCGAAATCTTATCTAGGATTTGGCCTCACATTTCAGAGTACGGTACCGTCGAATGATGGAAGTCATAAAAACGTACTCTAATTTGACGCTCTACTTGAATTTGATTTGCTTGACGTTATTGAATTGTCCGTTGGTGTCGACGATGTAATGACCATCGTTTGATGCCGACAAAAAAATTCAATTATTTACAAACAAAAGGCGGTCATTGTTTTGTGTCGATCCATCAGTTCTGATCATTTGATCTAAATATCCGGCAGTCGTTGCGAAAACAATCTTTTCCTGTTCTATTGTTGGTTTATGAACGGATTGATGACAACGAATATTTCGCCTCCATAAGACTCTTTCGGTGGTGTTGTTTTAGCATCTATATTGGTTGGTCATAACTAAGACCGCAAGTCATAACAACCATTTAATTCGTATGCTGTTGTGTTTATGTGTTTCAGTAATCGTCCTCATCGATAAAATCTAATGGAACTCAAATTCTAAAAATTTCGCTCCCCCAATATAAAAAAACTAATTCCATATATTTCTAAGAAAATTGCTTGGCTTCCGCCATAAAACGTTCTTCTGAATTTATTTGTATCTCATAATAAAATTTGCATACATGTCGGATAGATGTAGTCACTCTCTTGTTTCGCACGCTCAATCCCTCAATATAAAAAAAAAAAAACTAATTCCACCTGTTTCTACTAAAATTGCTTGGCTTACGACATGATATTTATGACATTTATGCACACTGCACAGCATCGTCATCATTCCGACAGTAAACAATTAAAACCAAAAGTCAGTGTTAACGATCATATGGAAGGAAATCACTTCACACCATGCTGAGAAAGCAAATTCAAATGTTGTCCACTGTACCTATTTGCCGTGACGTTAATCAGTTTTCGTTGATTATGATTACAGTGGTCAACAAACAAAATTTCTTATTTTTTACTCGGAGATATAATTTTGTGATTCGAATATAGAATGAGAAAGAGTATATCAAATAGCCAGGACACATCAGGATTTTTTGAGATTATGCTTTATTTGAATTTAATAATTGAACTGATAATATTAACGAAAAATATTATTATTTGTAAAATCTGTAAGCGACTAATCGTAGTCTGCTTCTCTATCGCATCAATATCTTAGTGGAACCTCTGGAGGTGCTCATCGCCTACATCAATAATATTTTCTGGAAAGAAATTTAGATGAGAATGCGAAAAATAAATTTTTAACACTATGTTGCATTCCATTTTGTGAGAGATAAGCATCCAACATTTGCTTTACATCATCAGCATAACCTGAAGTCGTATTGTTACCAAGGAAGATTTTTGTTACTTTCACAAACGAACACCGCAGGCATGTTTTTCTGATGAATCTAGAGTAGGTATGAAAATTGAAAGCTGGATCTTTTATAAGCTTTCTTATGCCTGGACACAAAAAAATACACTCTTTAGTTTGTGATGGTAGCTTTTGTTTCAAAAAATTGAGACCATGTTGGTTTTTCTTCACCCCCTTTACAAAGTTTTTAATAAGCCCCAATTTGATATAAATTCGTGGTAGAATACCACGCTATGGTTCGATCAATGTAGGATTCTTTTATACGTGATCTGAGCAAACGATTTTTTTCAATTATCTACAGGTCGAGAACTATTAGAACAAATATTCAGTATGTCCGAGTATTTTTAATTGTTGCCCAGTGTTATTTAAAGTTTTAAAACTTACAATATTTTCTTCTTCTTAAGTGGTGCAACAGTCCAGGATGAACCTGGACCTGAACCAAAATCCTACTCCAATTAACATGGTCCCTAGCTAAATGCTTGCATTGGTGCACTTCAAGTTTGTGTTGACTGATTTCTGCATGTGCGCGCAGAGGTCTTCCACTGCTGCGTCCGACTTCTGGCTGGGAATCAACGACTCTGCTGGAATATTGGTATCTACTCGATCTACATGTCCTAAAGCCATCAAAAACACCATTCGCGCCATTATGTTGACCATGTATATGTCGCTGTACAGCTGACCAAAAAATGTTAACTCACACCGACTACTTATTTCATAATTCGATTTCAAAGAGCTAAATTCTTAGAAAGCGTATAAAATAATCAATTCCGGTGAAACAGTTGACCTTTTTTGTATATCTAAGTAATCATTACTGCTGTACGTGAATCTGATAGTTATCTCAACCACGATCATGATCTTAAATGTATTGGATGATTGGAGTTGTAATATATCGTCACGTCACCTATATTGCTCATAAAGCACCTAATATGATAATTCAGGGTATCGCGTACAAATTTGATACCAGACGTGTTACCCCTGAAACTTAAGGTTTGCAAGCCTAAAGTACCCAATTATTCAAATGTAATCAATTTTCGGTATGATACTCCGAAAAATATTTTCTGAACTCTTTCTAAAGTGAGTTCCTGATATACTGTGAGCGTCAAAAGTGAGTAAACACCCATGCGATTTCCGAAGTTAAATGTAATTTAAGCAAAACAATAAACAATAAAAGGATTCCAAAAATAACAAATAAAAGCTTTATTCGATAGTAATGGAACAAATAAAAATAAAAATTCAAAATAAAATTAATGTATTTTTTTAGTAACAAAAACTAAACATACTCCATATTTTACGCGTCAAAAGTAAGTAAACATCTGTAATTCGTTAGAGGAATTTATAGATATAACATCTTAAAGTAAGAATTTTGTATTTAGTTACACCACCTTTAGACCTAAAGTCAAAAAGGACTTACAACAAAGCACCCAAACAAAAATCGATACCCAAGAGTTAAAAGTCTTAAAAGACACAAAATTAAAACCAACTGCGGGTGCAAAAATAACATATGCTCAAGTAGCATCAAAAACCGCAGGAAAACCAGCTGACAAAACAGAAAAAAATAATATAAAACCAATGGAAACCCTTATGAGACAAATCCTTAATAGAATGGATTCCATGGAGAAATGTAATAAAACAATATTAGAAAGAATATCTATTCTTGAGAGACAGAGCAGCAACAAAAGAGCTGTCCAAAAAAGACAAACATGATGGATAAAATAAAAATCCTTGAATGGAATGCTAATGGTATCGAGAATCGCAAGGAAGAGATTCAAATAATACTCGATATTAACCAAATCGATATATGCCTCATCTCAGAGACTCATTTTAAATTATCTACAGACTTTAAACTGCAAGGATATAAACTATATCACACCCCACATCCTCACAATTGTGCAAAAGGAGGGGCTGCAGTCTTAATAAAAAACGAGATTGAACACCATATAGAAACCAAATTCCAGTCATGTGCGATTCAAGGGATCTCCATAAGAATAAAAACGAACAGTGGGCAGATATCAGTTGCATCAGTATACTGTTCCCCTAGCTATAGAATACAGAAAAATGACTTTAAAAGTCTTCTAGATATATTTCACAATAGATTCATTGCGGGAGGAGATTTTAATGCCAAAAATAAGTATTGGGGATCTAGACTAACGAATACTAGAGGAAGAGCTTTACTTGAAACAATTAAAGAATGTGGCAGTAAATATCATTCGGCGGGAAAACCTACCTACTGGCCAACAGATAGGAATAAAACCCCAGATCTTGTCGACTTCTTTATAACAAAAAATATCTCCTCAAATAATATAAATGTGGAAGAAGGGCCAGACCTACAGTCAGATCACTCTTCAATACTTTTCACACTTGGCGATAAAATAATAATGAAAGATCAAAGTCCAACACTAGTTAATAAGCTAACTGACTGGAGCTACTTCAGAGAGAAGTTGGAAGAAAATACCCAAATGATAGCTATTGAAACAGAAGAGCAAATAGAAAAAGCAGTGCAATTATTTACACTCAATATACAAAAAGCTGCATGGGCTGCAACTCCAAAAATAAAAAACAAAATAAAACAAAATTCATACCCTCCTGTAATATGTGAAATTATTGCAGAAAAGAGAAAAGCTAGAAAACGTTGGCAACAAACAAGGGCGCCAATTGACAAAAACAAACTAAACAGGTTAAATAGTAAACTCAGAAAATCAATAATTGAATTCAGAAATGAGTCACTAAAAAAATACCTTACAGGCCTAACAAATGATGCTAGTACTGACTACTCGCTCTGGAAGGCAACAAAGAAAATGAACAGGCCAACAGCTCACATCCCACCAGTGAAAACCAGAGAAGGAAACTGGGCAAAAAGCAGTCAAGAAAAAGCAAATACTTTTGCTGAGCATCTTGAAGGCGTCTTCCAACCATACGAAGATAAAGACTATCAAGGAATGGAAGAAACGTGCCAGGAAGATGTACCAATTCGACCGGTTACGTCTAAAGAACTTGCCAAAGAAATAAAAGAAGGTATAAATATAAAAAAGGCGCCAGGGTTTGATCTAATAACGGGGGAAATTTTAAAACAATTCTCAAAAAAAATACTGAAACATCTAGCGCAGATCATAAACGCTGTATTTAGATTAAGATATGTACCAAGCATATGGAAGGTCGCGGAGGTTATAATGATTCCAAAACCAGGTAAACCAACTAGCGAAGTAACCTCATATAGGCCAATATCGATACTACCAATGTTGTCCAAGCTATTCGAAAAGATGCTGGTAAAACGCCTGCAAAATATTATTGTAGACAAATCGCTAGTACCGAGCCATCAATTTGGGTTCAGGAATAAACACTCAACAATTGACCAAGTGCATAGAATCACTGATAAAATTGAAAATGCTTTTGAAGAGAAAAAAGTATGCTCTACAGTATTTCTTTATATATCACAAGCTTTCGACAAAGTATGGCACAAAGGATTGATCCATAAATTACAAAAGCAACTGCCGAAGCAGTATTCAAAAATACTGGAGTCGTATATTCTACAGTGACGAAATCACTCTAGCTACCTTTGCAGACGATACTGCTATACTTTCTGTAGGAGAAACTGTCGAAATAGCTACAAAAAAGCTTCAAAAGGCAGTAAACAATATCTCAGAATGGATTAAAAATTGGCAGATCAGATTAAATGACCTGAAGTCAGTTCATATAAATTTTACGTTAAAAACTGTACCACACATTCCAGTATACATAAATAGTAATGTAGTGGAATATTCAAATACTGCTAAATATTTAGGGATGACTCTAGACGCCAAACTGCGCTGGAAAGCCCACGTAAAGAAAAAAAGAGATGAGTTAAACATCCGCTATAGTAAAATGTATTGGCTTATTGGGAGATACTCACCCTTATCCAACTACAATAAATTATTGCTATATAAGCAAATTCTTAAACCAGTATGGACCTATGGGCTCCAGCTGTGGGCATGCACATGCAAGACAAACTTACTAAGAATACAAACCTTCCAAAACAAAGTACTACGGAGCATAGTTAACGCACCGTGGTACATACGTAACACCGATCTACATAGAGATCTATATATTGAAATGGTTGAAGATGAAGCTAAAAAAGTAGCTCTAAGACACAGAGATAGGCTTCTCAGCCATGTTTATTTAGAAATAGCACAGCTTTTAAGAACCGACAATATAGTCAGGAGATTAAGACGGGTTAAACCCCTTGATCTATGTAGCTAAAGATATATATAATTTTTTAAAAAAAAAAGAAAAAAACAAGAAATACTGAAACTTAGGTACAATTTCAAACAAAACTCATAGAAGTCCGACCAACGTCGGAATTTCTTTTAAATTTTATATTTTTATAAAATATAATACATGTGAAAATAAATTGCTGATTAGTCTAACGACTAGGTGCGATTCCTTGAAGACATACAAAAGTCAGTCTTCGGGAGGTTTTTTAGATTGGGTTAAAGTCCCTCACTATTGCAGAAGGTTCCCTCGCGATAAAACCTCTGCAATGTCTTTCGATGATTTTTCCTTCCAGCGAACCCCCACAAAAAAAAAAAAAAAAAAAACCTTTAGACTTTATAACTTCTTTAAGTCTGCGTGGCATGGATTCTACGAGGTTATTTGTAATATCGGAAGATATTTGGGACCATTCCTCAATCAAAACCATTTTTAGGTCATCTTTGCTTTTGATAGTCCTTTTGCGAATTTGCCGGTCCAAATGGTCCCATAAATGTTCTATGGGGTTTAGATCCGGCGATTGTGGGGGGTAATCGAGCTGTTTTGGAGTCCTGTAAAGCAACCATTCGTTAACGAGACGAGCGGTATGCTTAGGATCATTGTCTTGCTGAATGATCTAATTGCTAAGCATACCTAACTTGTCTACGCTCGGTTGCAGGTTATTCTTTAGGATGTTAAGATAATCTTTTTTATTCATTGTACTTTCAATGAAGACAAGATTCCGAACCCCTGAAGCCGCCATACACCCCCACACAATCACTGAACCTCCCCCATGCTCCTTACATTTTGTTCATTGAATTCTTTGTTCTTTTATTGCTTTTTAAAAATTTCGAATTTACTTTCGTCTGTAAATAAAATGTTTTTCCAAAACAAAATATCATTATTTTTATTTTTTTGCAAGAGTTAAACGCTTTTTTTATTGACTTTAGATATCAGTGGCTTCTTTCTAGCACTTCTACCATTTAAGCCCAATTTGTGCAGTTTTCGCGAGTTTTCGAACAGTACTCGCACTGACTGATTTTTCGGTTCTTCGAAATCGCGAGGGCGACATGTAATCTAACTTTGTTTGGTATATGAACCTAAAAAGTATGTTTATATTTGTTTAGCATAATGCATAATGCCGGAATGTAGCGTAGCTCTACAAGAACAGTGATTCGCCGACTGTATCGTGAAGAAAACAGGATTTGGTATTAACATCTCATACAGGGCTCTAACCTAGCTTCGATCTTCATTTTTGTGTGCGAAGTTATTATTTGTACCACAAGATGATGAACCATTGTTCAACGCCTAATCCATATGGAAAACTTGAGAAGCTTCTCAGTGTCACACTTGGAAATTGCTTACTAACCACTAGGCCACGGCGCATAGAAAATTCTGAAATATTCGAGGTTTTTGACAATTAAATCCTGCGTTAAGCTTACCTCTTACCCAAAAATGGATCAAGCAGTTTGAAGAAACCGATATAACACTGAAAAACACATAATCAGGGGAACAAAGATACTCAAGGTGATCACGGTTGAAAACGTGGGAAGTGTTATTCAGTCTGTTCGTGATGATCCCAACCTTTTAATATGCAAGCTTACAAGTGTTTTAAATGTCCATAATTCATCACTTCGTCGTATTTTGCATAAAAACTTTATAAGCTGCACTGCTATATAATTCAATTGGTGGAAGGACTGAAGCCCCAGGATGCCAGTCAGAAGCTTGACTTCGTAAACCAAGCACTTGAGCGGTTTTCAACCTTTACCAACATATTTTTCGGTTAAAGTTCATTTCTAGTTCCCCAGTATACGTATAATTGGGAAGTATTGTGATGGCGCGAAAATTCAAAGTTGAGATTTTCATCTTAATGGACACGTGAATAAACAGAACTGCCGCCATCCAGTAGAATACGAAGAGCGATACCGTCTACAGCTCAGGAATCGATTGGATTAGAAGTTACAGACTATAACGTGAATGAACTTTGATGTCTACAAGATACATAGAATCCTCAAACTTAATAAGACTGTTCAGTATTTCAACAGTCAAGGAAATTTAAATTTATCTTACTTAAGCCGTTCTTTATTTTTTGAAGGTTCCCCCTATTCCGAGACGTACAACGCATGCATGCATGGTTGTAAAGAAAATGGTTGTGCCAAAAATAACTGCTAGTATTTTTGTTTCTCATTTCGATTCATGTAATTCTGGGCCTCCTATCTCTTTAGAAGCATCTATACTGGATTTTCATTTTGTTGGATTGTATCGAATTGCCTTTTCCCCGCATGAAATATTTAACAGATATTCGTCGACATATTTGTTTTGTCATCTGGACAGCTAAATTGGAATTGTTTCCTTTTGTCTTTAAATTCGTTACAGAGGAGGTCAGATGTTTACACTCACATGTATCTATGAAAGGGTTCTTGCGTTAGCATGCTTTATGACATTGGGTTTAGTTTCCCAATTCAGCATCAATAACTACTTAATGAGGTTTTTTGGGTTCTGCACGCACTGTTAATGATGTTTCACAAGGTCTGGGAAAATAAATCTTCTTTTCAAAACTCAATAAAACTCTTTTTATGATTGAGATTCCTAAAGATTACAAAGCCGATTCGTGGCGTTTGTCATGCTTATGACCTTTGTCTGCACATCAGCAGGTATGTTAACAATTTCTGCGTAGATTGCATAAACGCGAAGTTAGAAAAAAAACTCCACACAAATAAATTGCAAGTGATCAAATTGGAGGAGCGGGCTGGGTACTTGAAATTGCCCATTATTGAGATAATGCGTTCCGGAAAGTATTACCTAAAATCAGCTATCGATGCCATTGAAGTGTGAAACACTTAGCGATTGCTCATGAGGTCTCGACTACCGTCTGTTTAAAATCGAAGACATCAGATTGATAAATATACTATCGCCTCCAAAGTTTAGTATCTTTACGGTTCTCTAATCGCCATTGTACCGCATGCACACTTTTTTAATCGAGAGACCTAGGTTAGGTAAAACCATCCACCTCTGTTCGTCAGCACACCAACACACTTTCAAAATTGTTGAAATTAGAATTTCTTGTTGGATGTGTGTTCATGATGAGTGGATCATCTAATCTTACGAGAGTTTTGTTAGAAAACACACCAACACAACAGCAAAATCCACATACCCATCAATCTGAACAACACAATCTGTATATAGGCAGAGTGTGATTCGAACGGCAATTGAAACATCAAAGAAAGTTGACTTACCAATGAAAAACATCTATTAATTGCTATCTATCGCACATGCTCACTCAATTTGATTACCATGGGATGCGCCCTATGTGGACTGTAATAGTTCTTACCGCGGGAGCTATATATAATTTTTACGTAGCTGTTGTTCAGCTATGAATCAAGGTCAATCAGCTAGACACATTGTATGGGCAAATCCAAAACTGTTGCGAATCGTCACTTTACCTCTCCATACCGAGTGAATGCGATTCTATAGAAAACATCTTTCTCATAGATTTCCCATGAAATTGATCGTTCACTAGCAGCCCCCATAGTATGTTAATGTTTTATGCACTCGAAAATGGAAAAAATTATATTTATTAAAATTTTCTCATTAAAATGATAAAATGCGCTTATAATATACATTCAAACCATAGACTTAGTATACGGCATCTACATGAAGGAAAAAGGCCACAGTTCAGCAAATCCAAATGAGAATACAGTCGATAAATCGTAAGAACCGTGCATCTGCTACGCATCACAAGTGGGTCAGAGCTATCATCTCAACAACGTGTAAGCTCCATTTCTAAAGCAGTCTAAGCCAAGTTACCTTTTTAGAGCTAAGAGATATTTAACACCAGCCCAGCCTATTCTTCTCGCTAAAGCCGAATTACGAACAGACCTTTCCATCAGTGTACAATCTATACTATCTATATACATGAGCAGAGTCTATAATTATCTGCAAGCATCGTCTCAGGACACTCACCTGAAATTATAAAAAAATCTTTATATATTACCCTATAAAAAGAGATAAGCCCTCTGATATCTAAGGAACTGGAAATCTTTTTTTCAATTTGCCGAGTCTAACATCTATTGGATTCATCTCCTTACAATTCTTGGTAGAAAAGAGTACAGTTGGTTATTTCTGACGTACTATGAAAAGCATTCATAAATTTTATAAGCTGCGAAGTAAGAAAATCATGCATTGACAGAAAATGTTTCCTTCTGCTAAAAATGCTGATCCACTCAATCAAAGAAATCCAAGCTAAAGCTGAAGATGAAACTACCTGATGAAGTTACCTCTTTCACAACTGGGCTATCATTTTAACAAAAGCGCTACACAGTAGGTATTTCGCGACAACGTCAATCTGACAGCCATGTCATTTGCATAAAGGGAAATTCATTTACAGGGATCTATGGGTAGTTCCAAAAAAACTAGCCCCAGACCCAGTTCAATAAATTTGCCTTCATACAAATGTTATGGCTGTCAGATTGATGCGTTTTCGCGAAGTACTCGTTAAAAAGAATGTGAGCTAAATTCGTGGGACCACAATTAAAATATGTGCACTGGAACCATTGGTTTTCCCCAATAGTTTTAATTTACTTCAACAATTAACCACAAACAAAGGCTCCCAAAGACGCATTAGAAGTATTCAATGGTTTTGTTTGTTGTCATACGAGTTTCGGTAGCTGTCACATTGCGTATCTTTAATCATTTGACACTTAAAATTTCACATAGTACTGCGTATTGATTGTAATAGAATTTTCTATTAGTCAAAATATGCCCAATAAATATGAGAACTGTCAAAAGGTACATTTTGACACCCGTTAACACATTTGTTGATCAATCGAAAACGCCATATATTGAAGTTTGATGGTGAGTTTTCATTTTTTGAATCCAAAGCTTTGCAATTAATATAAAAATAAATCCAAGCATTTTTATGAAAATATCCAATAAATGCATGCACTAACCATTGAATGTCATTGTAATGGAAAATTCATCATTCGTAGAGATAATTCTTCTTAAATTTTCCAAAATACATGCATTTGGAAGAAATTATGGCCCTACGACAACAAATATACGATCCCACAATTTGCCTCATCAATATTCTGGAAATCCACTAAAACCTCAATTTTATTGAATTTCAAGTGGATTTTAAAAGATTATCACAAAACAAAACGTTTAATACATGGCAGTAGATATTAAATAAATAATTCATAATGTCTACCAATTGATATTTTAACTTAATCTCATATATAAGCTTTTACCAATTCGATTTAAAATCGATGTTGCTGTGATATTGTTTTTCGGCCTTAGCCAACGATAGATCGAATACATTTTGTTACGCGCAAAAATTCCAAAAAAATGACAATTCCTGTATCTTTTCCGCGATCTCATTTGATTGTATCTTTTGGCGCGAAAATTGTATATTCATCTATATAGTTCGCTCCAAATTATTTGACATTTCTCTGCACCGCTTTCTTAAAACTTCTCTGATCGTCTCTTAAATTTTGTATATGTGTGAGACTGTTTTTGTTTTTATCCACGTCCGTCAAACCATTATATGTTGTATATAACGAAATTCAATGGTGTGGTGGTATGTGGGAATTGTATAGCTAAATCTCTTTCGTACCATATATGTGCTCTTGAATCCTCTTTCTGTGCATCCGACCGTTGGCCAAGGTCTTCGTTTCGCATTTATACAAAAATGTACGTCAGCATGCAAGAAATACACAAATATTTACACGTCGGTCGGATAGATACAAAAAAAACAATTGGCCACAGAAAACAATCGAACACCGAAGAACAAATTGACAATGAGATTGTAATATAGGTACAAAAAATTAAAAGAACGTAGTTGCCCGGAGTTGTAATGTGGACGCAAAGCAAATGCAGAACAGCAAAACAATCAGGAAATCATCGACGGATTGAAATTTGCTTCGTTTCAATTCGTCGATGGCGATGTATTCATATTTTTAGGTAGAAATTCAAAATTAACCAATTCAGGTGAAATTCAGGAAATTTTGAAAGATTGACTGGATGTCGTCAACAAAGTACACATTTAGATTTAAACCGATAGCTGGTATCTGTAGTTTTAATAATGTTTTATGACATGAATTTAACTAAAGCGTTTGAGTACAGCAAGGGCATTCGATATATTGAGAATGAAAACAGAGGTTTTGTTGGTTTTCAAACCCTCATCGGTATTAATAAATTTTTTTTAGAAATTGTGAAATTTATTCATGCTGTTTGCTTTTTTGTTTTTATTTAGCTTATGATGATTGTGGAAATAGTGTATCTACTGATGCAAATACAATTTTATGATATAAAATTGATATTTCTTATCCACGCGAGTTGGTTTTGTTCAGGTCCTATTTGACGCTAAGTGTCACTTTACATCATTGTCATTTGTTTTCCATTTCATAAGTCATGTTCGTTTGTTTATGGCGTTTTCGATGGCTACCTAACATATATTATCGCAAGCAATCTACGTTTTGACTGTTTTCAGATGCTTCCGTTTAGCAATGGATGCCGCCGTTAAGCGCTTTTCAAGCATCTGAGTAGCAAATCGCTATATTCGCTCTTTTCTTGATGCAGAATTTCTACTGACGAGAAAATGATAACATCCACGGAGTTTGAGAGAAACCAATAAAATAATTTTTCGTGTTGTTCACAATATACGAGGAAATGTGCATGCTTTTATATAAATTTAAATATTTGAGTTCGTAAAAATAATTTTAGAAGACTCTTTCGGTTGGTATACAGATTTGTTATCGGACACAATCAACGTTTTGACAGTTCTCAGATTTTTTCGAAAACATTTTTTTTTTTGGCATCTGAGAAAGTAGCAGGTCGCTATTTCTTCATTCGGAATTTTCTGCTGATGATATAATGGCAAAGAATTTTGACAGAAACCAATAATTTTTGATTTGTTCAGATACTTTTACATATATTATAATATTTGATTTCATAAAAATAATTTTAGAAGGTTTTACAAGAAAACACTTAAGTAGAGGGATAATTTTTATTTGCTGTCATTTCCAGAAAACTTTAAACTTCGACGTTTACGAGTAATTTTCGCATTCTAACTTACAGATTTGACAAATTTAAAATTTTTCGTTTACGAGTAATTTTCGCATTCTAACTTACAGATTTGACAAATTTAAATTTTCTTTACCAAAAAATACACCTAATACAATGCACTTTTGAATAGTGAATCTCAAGCGATAAGTAGAATTCACGATAGAAATTCAAGTTTAAGAATTTTTAAGTTTTTATACCATATCCCGTAGTTTTGACATTAAGTTTGTAACATTAATTCCGACAGATATACCTTGAAGTTTAGATATGGATCGCAAATCTTTAGCTGAGTCGATATAGCTATTTCTATCTGTCAGTACGTTCGTGTATCACCGATCTGGGCTTTAAATTTTGAGCTTGAGTGATGAATTTTGGAACATAGACTTTCTGTGCGACGAAGAGTAAAACTATTTAAAATACACACACTGCCAAGCCCACTTTTCAGTAAATAGTTGTTTTGAAAAAATAGTTGAATAATGTATTTAGACAATCCCAATATCTATAGGTTTTAGGCATGCCGACTTTTTGTGGACGTTTTACGTAAAAAACTGTTTTCGGTTTAATTTAAAAAAAAAATGGAAAAAGGCTTTTGATGAAAATATTTTGAAATCGATTACCACCAATATGAAATCATTGTGGGCATCTAACTTGGGATCGGGCTAATTAAAGAAGGATGTAGGTTGGGGCCCAGGTTCATCCCGGAGTGTTGCACTACTTAAGAAGAAGAAAACTTTATAAGTATTAAAACTTTTAGTAAAACTGGGAAACAATGGAAAATAGTCGGACATACTGATAGTACTCTACCTGTAGATAATGAAAAAATAATCGTTTTCTCAGATCACGTAGAAAAAATCACGTACAAAAGAATCCTTCATTGATTGAAACATAGCTTGTTATTCTACTACGATGACATATCAAATTGGGGCTTATTACAAACTTTTTAAAGATCGTGAAGATATATCAACCTGGTCCAATTTTTTGGAACAAAAGCTACCATCACTAAAAGTGAATTTTTGTGGGTTCAAGTATTACAAAGCTTATATAAGATCCAACTTCATACCTACTCTAGAATCATTAGAAACACATTTGTAAAAGTAACAGAAAACTACTTTGGTAACAAGAAGACTCCAGGTTGTGCTGATGATGTGAAGCAAATGTTGGATGCTTATCTCTCACAAAATGGGATGCAACATATTGCTAAAAATGTATTTTTCACATTCTCATCTAAATTGTTTGCCTAACTTTAGCAAACCTCTAAGTTTTGCTTAAGCTGGGCATCCACGATCACTTATGTATGTCACTCCGAGCATGATCGTACTCATGAATGCATGGCATTGCGTGGCGGATTGCGCGATGGAATTGATTTGCATTCATATGACATAATATGTCATTTTGCATTTGACTTTCAACGTGCACGGACATCAATCAAACGGCAATGATCGAAAATAAAGAGTTTAAGTGGTGAGAACAATAAATGAGGAAAAAAAAACAATAAGCCGGGAGTGACATTAATGAGTGATCGTGGATGCCCGGCTTAAGTGCAAAATCGGAATCTATAATCGATTTTCACATGAAGGCAACGTTGCCTTAAAATCGCCTAACTATAACGCGAACGAACCTATTTTGGGTGTTTGTGTGGTGATTTTCAAAAAAGCGAAACTAAATTAATAAAAATGGACTCAAGCTACATTTTTTTGTGAGTTATTTAAGTGTAGTGAATATTATAAATTCATTCATACCAACAAGCACGAGTACAAGTACATGTAACATGCTTTGCAAATAACATGCTCTCAAACCAAACAAAAAAACATCTCAAGTACACAAATTACAAAAAATCTCAATTTTTATACTAGATTTGTAAATTCTACTACGTATTTTGATTTAACCTTCGCTTTGTTAGGCAGCAATGCAAAATCTATTATAGATAAAATTTAGAAATCGTTGCCTAGAGACAACTTAAATATTTAGGCATGCCTAACTAGGCAACCTCTGAGACATCTCCTACGGAAATCAAATAAGTACGAGTGATTACGTCGGAATGATGACGATAATGATTATTTTTAAGCCATTTCATTTGGATGACATCTAGCTTGATTGACATTTATACCGAACATTAATTTCGGCGATGCTGTGCATAAATGTCATGAATGTCAACCAAACTAAATTCTGGCGGGCGACTTAAGTAAATAAACTCCGAAGTACTTTTACGATTTCTCGTCATAAACATCAAATAGGTACCGCCGAATGCTGAAACGTACATTTATGTAGGACCCCTAAATGCAAAGCTGATTCAGAGATCGTATTTTCAAGAACACATCTCCAAGTGGTTCTTTGATTTAAAACGCTGCCATGTGTCGTAGTGTGGCGGTATCTTCGTTGTGTATAATATTTAACCGCAGACTGACAGATGTTGCAAAAGCAGGCATTGAGTAATTATTTATGACAGTAAAATATGAGATTGTTTGTGGAATTTTCTGTTTCAACCGATTTTATGCAGAAAGCATTCCAAATCTTTGTAGTTCGGTTCAGGAATGCTTCTTCATAGTAAGCCATCTATGAAAACCATAATTACAACACAAATTAGCTGGTGAACTGCAATTTTATTTGACAATAGCAATCATTAGAACATTTTTCTATTAAGATGATCACTTTGGGGAACAACCATACTTGAGGTTAAAGATAAATAATGATTTTCAATTATAGCTATAACAAGGCCTTGTGCTTACTTACTTACTTACTTAGTGACGCTACACATGCCTCTCCAATTAGCCCGGCCCTTAGCTAACTGCCTCCAGTTGCGCACTCCAAGTTGGTTGAGGTCGGTTTCTACTTGTGAGCGCTACTTGAGGCGAGGTCTTCATCTACTGCGTCCGACGTCTGTCGGTATACAGTTCGTATATTTCGTGGTTCAATCTTCGTCTCCATAGCCCGTCAACGCAATAGGGGCCGAAGACTTTTAAAAGAATTATTCTCACGAAAAGACCAAGGATTTCTTCATCCATTTTTGATACGGTCAGCGCCGTAGGGCGGGACTGGGATGATCAGGATCTTATATAGGATCTCCTTAGTAGTTCGAGTAAGGGCTTTACTACGAAATTGCCTTCTTATCCCGAAGAAACAGCAATTAGCAAGAGTTATTCTTCGTTTAATTTCTGAGGAGATGTTGTTGTCAGAGTTAATAGCTGAACCGAGGTAGTCAAAGTCCAGTACTACCTCAAACAATTCTCATACCTCAAATAATCCCACGTACCCAAATTTATTTATTGAAAGCAACACACACACCAATGTCCTTTCTCCAAACACCATTCCAACAAGAAACCATCCCTTTTTTTGCAAGTTCATACATCCGTTCATTACATACACAGTCAAACAGCTACAACTACAGCGATCCAAAAATAAGTTTCACTTCAAACAAATATATAGGAAACCAACAACATGCGATCACCGACATCAAGCAGCGTCGTTTGTGGTTAGTACTTGGATGTCGAAGCGAATCAAAACACCGTCATCGTGATGATTTTATGTTTTAAGTCCAATTCAGACCGTCCCACAAGGAGTTTCACTTCAAAATATTGGTTTCTGTCAAAATCCTGGGCCGTCATAATTATACTGTCAGCTGAAATTCCGCATGAAGAAAAGGTAAAAACCTGCTACTTTCTCAGATGCCTAGAAGCGCTTATTTATACGTTCTCCATTGTAAAAAAAAAATGTTTTTGATAACATCTGAGATCTGTCAAAACGAAGATTGCACTCGATAATAAATCTGTATACCAACCGTTTACTTTCTAAAATTATTTTTACGAACCCAAATATTAAATGCATGCATATTTCCGAGTATATTCTGAACAACATGAGAAATTATTTTATTGGTTTCTGTCAATCTGTCATCATTTTCTCGTCAGTAGAAATTCTGCATCAAGAAAAGAGCGAATATAGCGATTTGCTACTCAGATGCTTGAAAAGCGCTTAACGGCGGCATCCATTGCTAAACGGAAGCATCTGAAAACAGTCAAAACGTAGATTGCTTGCGATAATATATGTTAGGTAGCCATCGAAAACGCCATAAACAAACGAACATGACTTATGAAATGGAAAACAAATGACAATGATGTAAAGTGACACTTAGCGTCAAATAGGACCTGAACAAAACCAACTCGCGTGGATAAGAAATATCAATTTTATATCATAAAATTGTATTTGCATCAGTAGATACACTATTTCCACAATCATCATAAGCTAAATAAAAACAAAAAAGCAAACAGCATGAATAAATTTCACAATTTCTAAAAAAAATTTATTAATACCGATGAGGGTTTGAAAACCAACAAAACCTCTGTTTTCATTCTCAATATATCGAATGCCCTTGCTGTACTCAAACGCTTTAGTTAAATTCATGTCATAAAACATTATTAAAACTACAGATACCAGCTATCGGTTTAAATCTAAATGTGTACTTTGTTGACGACATCCAGTCAATCTTTCAAAATTTCCTGAATTTCACCTGAATTGGTTAATTTTGAATTTCTACCTAAAAATATGAATGCATCGCCATCGACGAATTGAAACGAAGCAAATTTCAATCCGTCGATGATTTCCTGATTGTTTTCCTGTTCTGCATTTGCATCCACATTACAACTCCGGGCAACTACGTTCTTTTAATTTTTTGTACCTATATTACAATCTAATTGTCAATTTGTTCATCGGTGTTCGATTGTTTTCTGTGGCCAATTGTTTTTTTTGTATCTATCCGACTTGTGAATATTTGTGTATTTCTTGCATGGTGTATACATTTTTGTATAAATGCGAAACGAAGACCTTGGACAACGGTCGGATGCACATAAAGAGGTTTCAAGAGCACATATATGGTACGAAAGAGATTTAGCTATACAATTCCCACATAACACCGCACCATTGAATTTCGTTATATACAACATATTATGGTTTGACGGAAGTGAATAAAAACAAAAAACACACTCAGTCTAACACATCTACAAATTTAAGAGACGATCAGAGAAGTTTTAAGAAAGCGGTGCAGAGAAATGTCAAATAATTTGGAGCGAACTATATAGATGAATATACAATTTTCGCGCCAAAAGATACAATCAAATGAGATCGCGGAAAAGATACAGGAATTGTCATTTTTTTGGAATTTTTGCGCGTAACAAAATGTAGTAGATCTATCGTTGGCTAAGGCCGAAACACAATATCTGAGGAACATCGATTTTAAATCGAATTGGTAAAAGCTTAGATATGAGATTAAGTTAAAATATCAATTGGTAGACATTATGAATTATTTATTTAATATCTGCTGCCATGTATAAAACGTTTTGTTTTGTGATAAATTTTTAACATTCACTTGAAATTTAATAAAATTGAGGTTTTAGTGGATTTCCAGAATTTTGATTAGGCAATTTGGGGATCGTATATTTGTTGTCGTATAGGGCCATAATTTCATCCAAATGCATATATTTTGGAAAATTTGAGAAGCAATAGAATTATTTGTACGAATTATGATATTTCCATTACAATGAAATTCAATGGTTAGTGCAAGCATATATTGGATATTTCATAAAAATACTTGTATTTATTTTTATATTAATTGCAAAGCATTGCTTTTAAAAATTAAAATGCACCATCCAAATTATATATGGCTTTTTCGATTGATCAACAAATGTGTTAGCGGGTGTCAAAATGTACCTTTTGACAGTTCTCATATTTATTGGATATATTTAGACTAATAGAAAAGCCCATTTGAATCAATACGCAGTACCTTGTGAAATTTTAAGTGTCAAATGATAAAAGAAAAGCAATGTGACAGCTACCGAGACTCGTATGACAACAAACAAAACCATTGAATACTTCTAATGCGTTTTTCGGAGCCTTTGTTTGTGGTTGAGTGTTGAACTAAATAAGAACTATTGGGGAAAACCAATGGTTCCATTGCACCTATTTTAATTGTAGTCCCACGAATTTGGCTCACATTTTTATCAACGAGATAGAGTACCTACTTCGCGAAAACGCATCAATCTGACAGCCATATCATTTGCATGAAGGCAAATTTATTGAACTGGGTCTGGGGCTAGTTTTTTTTTGGAACTACCCCTAGACCCCTGTAACTGAATTTCCCTACATGCAAATGATATGGCTGTCGGATTGCCATTGTCGGGAATTACTGTGTAGCGCATTTGTTAAAGTGATAGCACAGTTGTGAAAGAGGTAACTTCATCAGGAAGTTTCATCTTCAGCTTTAGCTTGGATTTCTTTGATTGAGTGGATCAGCATTTTTAGCAGAAGGAAATATTTTCTGTCAACCCATGATTTTCTTACTTGGCAGCTTGTAAAATTTATGAAATCGTTTCATAGTACGTCAAAAATAACCACCTGTACTCTTTTCGACCAAGAATGGTAAGGAGATGAATCCAATAGATGTTAGACTCGGCAAATTGAAAAAAAGATTTCCAGTTCCTTAGATATCAGAAGGTAATATCTAAATATTTTTTTTTATAATTTCAGGTGAGGTGAACCAATAACGCTCATGGAGTGCCCTGAGATGATGCTTGCAGATAATTATAGACTCTGCTCATGAATTGCAGTATAGATTGTACACTGATGGAAAGGTCTGTTCGTAATTCGGCTTTAGCGAGAAGAAATGGGCTGGGCTGGTGTTAAATATCTCAGCTCTAAAAAGGTAACTTGGCTTTGACGCTGCTGCTTTAGAAATGGAGGTTACACGTTGTTGCCATGATAGCTCTGACCCATTTGTGATGCGTAGCTGATGCTTGGTTCTTACGATTTATCGACCGTATCCTCAATTTGGATTTGCTGAACTGTGGCCTTTTTCTTTCATGTAGATGCCGTATACTACGTCTATGGTTTGAATGTATATTATAAGCGCATTTTATCATTTTAGATGATGAGAAATTTTTAATAAATAATTTTTTTTCCATTTTCGAGTACATAAAACATTAACATACTATGGAGGCTGCTAGTGAACGATTAATTTCATGGGAAATCTATGAGAAAGATGTTTTCTATAGAACCGCATTCACTCGGTATGGAGATGTAAAGTGACGATTCGCAACAGTTTTGGATTTGCCCATACAATGTGTCTAGATGATTGACCTTAATTCATAGTTGAACAACAGATACGTAAAAATTATTTATAGCTCCCGTGGTAAGAACTTTTACATTCCACATAGGGCGCATCCTATGGCATTCAAATTGAGTGAGCATGTGCGATAGATAGCAATTAATAGATGTTTTTCATTGGTAAGTCAACTTTCTTTGAATTTTTAATTGCCGTTCGAATCACACTCTGCCTATATACAGATTGTGTTGTTCATATCGATGGGTATGTGGATTTTGCTGTTGTGTTGGGGTGTTTTCTAACAAAACTCTCGTAAGATTAGATAATCCACTCATCATGAACACACATCCAACAAGAAATTTTATTTGAACAATTTTGAAGGTGTGTTGGTGTTCTAACTAACAAAGGTGGATGGTTTTACCTAACCTAGGACTCTCGATTGAAAAAGTGTTCATGCGGTACAATGGCGATTAGAGAACCGTAAAGATACTAAACTTTGGAGGCGATAGTCTATTTATCAATCTGATGTCTTCGATTTTAAACAGATGGTAGTCGAGACCTCATGAGCAATTGCTCAATAATCGTCTGTGATTTGACGATTATTGTTTTAAGTGAAACAAATAAAGTAATTTCGCCGACAGCAAAAACGACTATTGATCTTATTTGATACCGTCGAAGTGTTATCGTCAAACGATAATCACTTTACGGAATGAGGGCCCTGGTTTCCAGTGTCCAACAAGCACGACAAATAATTTTTACAATTCACGTAGTTTGCCGAGCGGTAAAATCTAAATGGCAGACGTCAACAGTTGTATAGTGCGTACCAAATCAGTTGGCCAACGGTCGATTGCGCAGAGAGAGGATTTAAGGGAAATTTAAGATATTTTACAATAAATTTTAAGAGACCTGCGCAGTAGAATACCCAACTGGTTAGGTATGCACTAGTTTGCCAACGGTCGAATGCGCAGAGAGAGGATTCAAGAGCAATTTAAGATATTTTACAATAAATTTTAAGAGACCTGCGCAGTAGATTGGCCAACTGATTTGTTACGGACTATATTTCTGAATTCGTTGATTGATGGTATGAAAGATGGTGGTTATGAGGGTGCTACTTAGACTCTCAATAAAACCAAACTCTTCTAGCTTCTTAATATGCGATTCATACCACACACGACTAATTCTGCAGGTAAAAATTCTGATTTGTTGATTTGGCCATTTTTAGAAGCAGTAGAAAACGGCAGAACATCTTCAAGCGAGTTTAAAGCGTTAACCAGCATGTGAGTCTAAAGCTTGAGTCGTATGTCGCTATAATAAAAGAGATACGCGGCATGCTGCTGTGCCGGCCTTTAGTGGCGCGCATAAGTAAAATCCGACAGTAAGGTTCGCGCCAATCGTAGAGGCTTGTTGGTTGGGCCTTAGCCCAGGTTCATTTTGGACTGTTTATGCTGGCATCAACCGAAACAGTGTCAATGTCTCTTTGTCGGTTTGTCTTCAAGATTCATCAAATTAATGAAAAATGTAGCAGTTTCCTTATAAAATCGATATCCTTCTTGAATTACCTTGTTAGTTAATATTAGGGGGTCAAGTCCAGTCTAATTTCGCGTTTATGCAATCTACGCAGAAATTGTAAATATACCTGCTGCTGTCCAGACAAGGGTCATAAGCATGACAAACGCCACGTATCGGCTTTATCTAATAGGAATCTGAATCATAAAAAGAGTTTTATTGAGTTTTGAAAAGAACATTTATTTTCCCAGACCTTGTGAGAAATCAATTACAGTGCGTGAAGAACCCAGAAAACCTCATTAAGTAGTTATTGATGCTGAATTGGGAAACTAAACCCAATGTCAAGATGTATCCCAACGCAAGAGCCCTTAGATAGATACATGTTAGTGTAAGGATCTTACCTCTTTTGAACCGAATTTAAAGACAAAAAAATCCATTTTTAGCTGAACAGAACAAATATGTCGACGAAGAATATTCCATGCGGAGAAAAGGCAATTCGATACAATCCAACAAAATGAAAATCCAGTATAGATGTTTCTTAAGTGGTGCGAGGTCCAATCATCCAATAAAGATCATGATCGTGATACAGGTAATACTCAGATTCACATACAGCGGTAATGATCACTTAGATAAAAAAAGATCAATTGATTCACCGGAATTGATTATTTTATTAGCTTTCTAGGAATCATTTAGCGTTTTTGAAATCGAATAAGTAGTCGGTGTGACTTAAAAATTATTTGGTCAGCGACATAAACATGGTCAACAATGTTGTGAATAGTGTTTTAGATGGGTAGGGCATGTAGAGCGAAGGGATACCAATATTTCAGCAGAATATTTGATTCGTACCCAGAAGTCGGATGCAGTAGAGGAAGACCTCTGCGCACACAAGCAGAAATCAGTCACCACAAACTTGAAGTGTAGGTACCACTGTAGGCATTTAGCCAGGGACCGTGTTAATTGGAGAAGGATGTTGGTTGATCCCCAGGTTCACCCCGAACTGTTGCACTACTTAAGAAGAAGAAAACATTTTAAGTATTAAAACTTTAAATAACACAGGACAAGAATGAAAAATACTCGGGCATACTGCGAATACTTGTTCTCATAGTACTCGACCAGTAGATAATGGAAAAATAATCGTTTGCTCAGATCACGTCCAAAATAAGCCTTCATTGATCGAACCATAGCGTGTTATTCTACTAAGATTACATATCAAATTGGAGCTTATTAAAGACATTGTAAAGTAGGTGAAGAAAACCAAACCTGGTCTGGCGCAGGGACATAAGTCCTGAATTGATTTTTCAGGACTAATGTCCCATTAAGGTGGGACATAAGTCCTGAATTCAATGCGGGACGAAAAATTAATTCAGGACTTGTGTCCCACATAAATATTTTAGCAAATATACGCCTTGAGAAAAACTAAGAAGACCTCCCCATCTGCTTTAACAAATATTCAAATTGCCATACAAATTGTGTGTAGGTTGACATTCTGTTTTATTTTATAAGGCCAAATTTTGGCATTTGGCAATATGACACCTTTGCAAAGCGACATTAGGCCGATTCAGCTTTATGACACTTTTGATTGCATATGCGATGTTGCGTAGCTGATGTGTACATATATAGGTTTTATATTTGACAAAATATTCTTGTGCTGTTTTTAAAAATTTGTCTGAAAATTGTTTTTTTTTAAATTATGCAAAAATATATATCTACTAGATTGTTTAGGCGTTTTGTTTTCACAAATTGAAACTCATAAACAAAATGTAAAAACAGAAAAAATCAAAATATTAAATTCGCGCGAATATATTTCTCAAATATTTTGATTTTTTCTTTGAGAAAATAACAGTAAATTTTTTTTCAACATAGAACCTGAAAACGTTATGGGTATTTTTACTTTTTCCTCCTCGCTACTTCGGTTTCGAGACATACCAAATTTACTCATGACATTTTTAATTTTAAATATATCCGACACATCTTATGGGGCAACGGGAACTTTTGTAAATGCCTGGTTTCTTATGCGTATGAGTTGCCTTCGTAGCTTGCCGTTTGGCCTTGAATCGCTTTGCAAAAGTGTCATATTGCCAAATGCCAAAATTTGGCCTTATGACACTTTCTGAAAGCGACATAAGGGTAAATTCTGAGATTTGGCCTTATGTCGCTCGGCCTTATGTCACGGCACCATTTCAACTCTCTTTCTGGGAAAAGTCCACACTCACGCAACTTCGTTGCTCCGCTCACTGTTTAATTTTTGTCGGGACTTGTGTCCCATTTTCAACAATAAAAACTCGGGAATAATGTCCCACTTTAGTGAGACATAAGTCCCCAACTAAATTCGGGACTTATTTCCCACTTTAATGGGACATTAGTCCTGAAAAATGAATTCGGGACTTATGTCTTCAGGACTTATGTCCCTGCGCCACCTGGTCTCAATTTTTTGAAACAAAAGTTACCATCACAAACTAAAATAAGAATTTTTGTGGGTACATGTATTAGAAAGCTTATAAAAGATCCAGCTTTCATACAAACTCTAGATTCATTAGAAAAACATGCCTGGTATTCTTTTGTGAAAGTAACAGAAAACTTCTCTTGGTAACAATAAGACTCCAGGTTTATGCTGATGATGTGAAGCAAATGTTGGTGGCTTATCTGTCACAAAATGGGTTGCAACCTATATATGTGTTGTAAGCAATGATCACAGTGAGAGGTTTCACCAAGATATTACTGCGATAGAGAGGCAGACTACTGCTTGTCGCTTAAAAGAGAGACTCCAAGGTCTTCCTATAAACGCTATGCAGATGCATCCAAAAAAACAACAACATTTTAGAAAAAATAATATTTTTCGGTAATATTATCAGTTCAACTCTCAAATTCAAATAAAGCATAATCTCGCAAAATCCGGATGTGACCTGGACATATTATAGCGTTTTCCTCTATAAGCTCCAACGATTTCGAATCACATAATTTTATCTCCGAGTAAAAAATAAAAATTTTTGTTTGTTGACCACTGTAATCAATGAAAACTGATTAACATCCCGGAAAATAGGTACAGTGGACAACATTTGAATTTGCTTTGGGAGCATGGTGTAATTTCCTTTCACATAATCGTTAACACTGACTTTTGGTTGTTAGTTGTTTACTGTCGGAATGATGACGATGCTGTGAATTAATGTCATAAATGACAACCAACTAACAAACAAAATTCAGAAGAACGTTGTATGTCATAAGCCAAGCAATTTTATTAGAAACAGATGGAATTCGTTTTTTTTTTTCGAATTGAGGGATTAAGAGTGTGAAACAAAAGAGTGACTAAATGTATCCGACATGTACGCAAATTTTATTATGAGATACAAAATACAAACAGAAGAACGTTTTATGGCGGATGACAAGCAATTTTCTTAGAAATATATCGAATTAGTTTTTAATATTAGGGGAGCGAAATAATTACAATTTGAGTTCCATTAGATTTTAATGATGAGGATGATGACAGAAACACATAAACACAACACCATACGCGTTAAATGGTTGTTATGGCTTGCGGTCTTAGTTATGACCAACCAATATTGATGCTAAATCAACACTACTGAAGAGTCTTATCGAGGCCAAATATTCGTTGTCATCAATCCGTACATAAACCAACAATAGAACGGAAAAAGATTGTTTTCGCTCCGACAGCCGGATATTTAGGTTAAATTATCAGAACTAATGGATCGACACAAAACAATGACCGCCTCTTATTTGTAAATAATTGAATATTTTGTCGGGATAAAACGATGGTCATTACTTCATCGACACCAACGGACAATCCAATAACGTCAAGCAAACCAAATTCAAGTAGAGCGCCAAATTAGAGTTCGTTTTTATGACTTTCATCATTCGACGGTACCGTACTCTTTAATGTGAGGCCAATTCCTAGATAAGATTTCGAAGAACCCAAGTCACAAAAGTGTTGAAGTGATTGTTTATTTTCTATAATGGTTTCAAGTGGTATACGCATATATGCGTATATCACTTGAATGATGACGATAATGCTTATTTCTATACCCATTTTGCTTGATTGACATTTATGCCGAAAATTAATTTCGGCGATGCTGGGCATAAATGTCAACCAATTACCAAACAAATTTATTAGAAACAGATGGAATTAGTTTTTAATATTGAGGGAGCGAAATAATTAGAATTTGAGTTCCATTAGATTCTAATGATGAGGATGATGTCTGAAACACATAAACACAACACCATACGCGTTAAACGGTTGTTATGACTTGCGGTCTTACTGAAGAGTCTTATCGAGGCCAAATATTCGTCGTCATCAATCCGTACATAAACTAACAATAGAACGGAAAAAGATTGTTTTCGCCCCGACTGCCGGATATTTAGGTTAAATTATCAGAACTAATGGATCGACACAAAACAATGACCGCCTCTTGTTTGTAAGTAATTGAATTTTTTTGTCGGCATCAAACGATGGTCATTACATCATCGACACCAACGGACATTCCAATAACGTCAAGCAAACCAAATTCAAGTAGAGCGTCAAATTGGAGTACGTTTTTATGACTTCCATCATTCTAGAAAAGATTTCCCAAGTCACAAAAGCGTTGAAGTGATTGTTGATTTTCTATAATGGTTTCAAGTGGTATACGCATATAAGCGTTGTATACTCTTTTGAGGTAATAAAATGAACCACATGTGATCCTAATCTGGGTTCTGTGTCAATTTTTTTCACAATCGTGTTATTCGGTTTTGAGCTGAAAATTTATGTGACAGAATACTTCCTACGACCTCGGCGTGGCGAGTATTGTGGATGAATTGCTGGGGAAAGGAATGTTTGATTTTATTCTTTGAGCATTTGTTGTTTTTTTAAGAAAATAAGTCCAGCTTCCCCATTAATATGTGATTTGAAAGTTGTTTTTATACCCTATCCCATAGGGCAATATACCCTATTTTGACGATAAGTATGTAACATAGAGAAAAGATTTCGATACATATACCTCAAAATGTATGGATCGATTCAGAATCGCTGTCTGAGTCGATCTAGCCATGTCTGCCTGTCCGTCCATCCGTCTGCCCGTCTATCCGTCTGTGTGTCAACGATTTTTGGGCCTTAAATTTTGAGCTAGATTATTGAAATTTGGTACATAGACTCTCTGGCCGACAAAGAACAAGTGTTAACCTTTTGAAATCCGTACACCGCCATGCCCCCTTTTTGCAATGCTAATGAAGAGTATGAAAAAATAAACTACACATATTTTTTTTTATTATATTTTTGTTTAAGGTATTGGGATGATATACAAGGTGGCGCAAAAATAACCTTCCGATGTTTTTTGGCTGTAATTTAAAAAAAATGAAAAACTTTGATTTTTCTTGTGGATTATTTTTATTTGGTCTTCTAATTTTTTTTACATCAAGTCGAGAATATGATGTCATGTAAATGGCCACCGCCACAGTTGATTGTCATTTGAGCCCTTTTTATTTCATTTTCCATCACTTTGGCCAAAACTTCCGGCGATAGGTCCTCACATTCTTGACGGATATTGTCTTTAAGAGCTGCAAGAGTCTGAGGCTTGTTGACATAAAAGTCGCGGACTTCAAAAAGCCCCACAAAAAGAAGTCTGGAGCGGTCAAATCAGGCGATCTTGCTGGCCAGTGCAAATCGCCAAAACGGGAGATTAGGCGCCCGGGAAATGCATCCTTCAGCATATCGGTTGTGGCACGTGCAGTGTGTGCCGTTGCACCGTCCTGTTGGAACCACATGTTTTCCAATCCCAATTCATCAAGTTGCGGCAAAAAGAACTCGTTGATCATTGCTCTGTAGCGCTCACCATTCACAGTAACCGTTTGGCCCGCGACGTCTTCGAAGAAAAAAGGTCCGATGACTCCTCCAGCGAAAACAGCACATCATACAGTGACTTTGAGCTCTTCGTGGGTTACACGCGGATTTTCAGTGCTCCAGAAGAGTAAATTTTGCTTATTTACGTACCCGCTAAGATGGAAATGGGCCTCATCACTCATGACTATTTTTGATGAAAAATCATCTTCCTCTTGGTGGTGATTAAGGATGGCTTGAGCGTATGTTAGATGCGATTGGCGGTCAGCAGCTATCAGCTGATGCACCGTCTGGACTTTGTACGGAAACATCTTCAAATCCAGTACCAAAATTCGATGTAAAGACCGTCGACTGATACCCATTTGCGTGGCACGTCGTCTGGTCGATGTCGACGGCGCTTCCATGACATTTTCGGCTACAGCAGCAATATTCTTTGCAGAACGGCTACTCCGGGGTCTGCCACGACTGGCAGCATCTCGTGTTGTGCCAGTTTCTTCGAGGCGAGCGGCTAAACGTCGCAGTGTTTCACCAGTAGGCGTTGGACGGCTAGGAAATCTGCGACGAAATTCACGTTGTGCCAAAGTCACCGACCGATTATTGCTCAAATAAATAGTCACCAATATTCCGCATTCTGGAGCAGTGTAGCGTAACATTGTTTATTAACGTGTATTTCGCATGTGTTTACTACACAAATGTCAAAACAGAACTGAAATTAAGGGCCAATCGCAAAATTTATAGCATTTTCTGATAGGAGGATTACTTTTGCGCCACCTTGTACCATAAGCATATGTAAGTCCAACAGAGCACTGCGATCCAAAAACATCGTTTGTGCTGTCCTCAATTTATTTGTTACTTTGCAATTTAACCCCAACCATGCATAGACCTCTCTTTGGAAATTGGAATTATTTTTTCCTAGTTCCAGGGAGAGTTTGTAATTGGAAGCAACGATTTCAGTTTCTGCTACCATGTACATTCCATTTTTTCCACTAGGTTCATACAGTTAATTAATAACTCAACAAACGTTGTATTTCTTCTATAGTTGCATGCGGTTTTTTTTTTTTTTCAAAAAAAGAAATAAATAAAAAATGCCTTATTACTCAATTGATATAGTTTTCATTAACAATTACTTCTTTTAATTGGCATTGCAAAAGCCAATGCCAATGATTAACTCCGGTTAATGTTTTGGTGAACAAATGCATTCGTTGGTTATCGGCTGGAATAACCGCTCGATAAAGTTAACCGACAGTGAACAAACCGGCCCTAAGTCAGCGGGCTAAATTTAGATACTTCTCTGCGCAGGTCTCTTAAAATTTATTTTACAATATCTTAAATTTCCCTTAAATCCTCTCTCTGCGCAATCGACCGTTGGCCAACTGATTTGGAACGCACTATACCCTCTCTTCTCTCAATTCGTGATCGTGATGTTTGCCGTTATTTTTCCCGTTATAAGATGTTTTCCATTGCACGCATACATTAGTTTCGATCTTGCCTTCATCGGTCGCGACATGGTGTTTTCTTGTCAAAGTTTTAAAATTAAAACAAAATATTTTTTTTTATTTTGAACCGCGCATCCCGAAATATATTTTTGTGGGATATAGTGATCAAACTTAATTTTTTTATTAGCAAAATATGTAATTCGATTGATTAGGAATTCAGAGTTTCAGTCAAGTGGAGTGATGTATGGTGAAGTGAAGTGCTATATGGCTCCATCTCCAGAATTACCTGATACGCAGTTGATATTTATTTTAATTAAAATATATATCGGTGGAGAATATTTATAATCGAGGCATACATCGTTGTTAGCTAATGTTCCCGGGTCTTTGGTTTTTTACTTCCTCAGTATAAGTTTTACCGGGAAGTATTGTGATGGCGCGAAAAAGCAAAATTTAAATTTTTAAAAATTCTTATGTTTTGAAAACCCGCGAGTCCAAAAACTTAGTTTTTAAATAAATTATGTCTGGAGTCTAGAGTTTGTGATCCGTGATCAGTGATCCTTGTGCTGTGATCTGTGTTTTGTGATATGTGATCTGAAGCCTGTTATAGCGGTATCAAGCAAAACTATTCGGCCGATTTTATTGATATTTAAGGTATGTGTGTTGTTGTTAGTTCTACTGAGGGGTTTTTCGAATTGGATTTCTAGCACTAAAATTAACAGTACCAGATTTTTCAGTTCATGAACGGTACATTTAAGTGCAAGTTTTTTTGATGTTGATTTTCTCAAAACCGGGTCTAACGATTTTAATGAATTTTTGTTCTAAATGTATTTTAGAGTGCTGCATACTCAGATTTTCTCTAAAAATTATTATAACAGCAATTAATAAATTTAATTATATCTCGGTAATGAGATATAGAATTTTAACAAAATTTTGTAAATTGGATAGTAGTGTCCATGGTAACTTGTAGTATAGAGAAGGAAGTGGCAAAAATGGATTAAACAGAAAAATAGGGTAATACCAAGTATAAGCTGTCAACATGAAAGGACACAGAGCATATCGACAAATTGGACAGAACATCACCATCAAAAAAATTTAAGGAAGTAAGCGAATTCGTTTACATCGCCTGCGATATTTAATCTGAAAACTAAGATTTACTCTATCCGCTGTTCCTTGGGCTATTAAATAAATTTATCACGAATAAATCCAACAACAAAGAAGATCCTATATAAGAACTTTATTATCCTAGTGGTGCTGAGGCATGAACAGTATCATAAGTGGATTAAGAAAAAAATGATCGGTTTTATTTAGAAATTCTTCGGTCAGCTGCATAGCGACCAACAATGGTGAACAAACAGCGCATTGGGTGCTTAAGATGACTAGGACATGTAGAGCGAACTAATACCAATATTCCAGCAGAGTCTTTGATTCCCAGCCAGAAGTCGGACGCAGTAGAGGAACACTTCGCAGCAGAAATCGGTCACCACAACTTGAAGTGCACCACTGCACCACTACAGGCATTTAGCTAGGGCCCGTGTTAATAAGAGAAGGATGTTGGAAACATTGAGTGCAATAATATGTCGAAAGCACCTTTGAATGAAGTCTTTGTTCGTGTTTTTTTCTTAAATTTTCTAAGAGTTGTAAGCTTTACCGCCACTACTTCTTAGTCCGCCCGTGCTTATTAGTCTTTAATTTTTTTTATGGAATTTCTGTATAAATTTCTTCAAATGTTAAGACGTGATTGTATTAATTTTCCACATGTTGAGTGCGCAAAAAACTTTTTCGAGCGTCAAGTATTCCATGAGCACCGTATATAAAGTTTGAAGTAAATCCATTCAGCCGTTTAAGCTCCATTTGGGTGCATATAAGAATCTCCTGACCAGAGATTAAAATCCAAATTCGATTATTTTCACGAAGCCAATACAAGCTCTTTTATGAGCAAGAAAAAAAAATACAAAAACAAAATCAAACTCCGAAGAGAGGGAAACGGATTGAGATTTGAGAGTGTGAAATAAGAGAGTGACTCCAGACTGTCCAGAGACTCCAACGCCATGCACAACTACAAAAACAAAAACCAATTTTATCCAAATCTAACAAAGAATTTTATCATAAAATACAAAAGAACGTTTTTTGACGGTAGCCAATCTATTTTCTTAGAAAAAGACGAAATTATTTTTTTTTATATTGAGGGAGTTAAATGTTTAGAATTTGAGTTCCATTAGCATTGATAAAAATTACCGATTTTAAGCACAGTTTTAAAATTATATTTCAGTGATCTTAACTCTTGTAAAGATAACAAACAAGTTTCTTGCAAATTGCAACTTAGCGTTGTGTGTGTTTCACTTACAGTTGAATGTGTCCCCTTCATTTCCAGTTTTCTTACGTTTCTGATTTTCTCTTTTACTTTTTACTTATACTATTGGGGTAACTATCGGTGTGTACATAAATGTGAGCGGCCATCTTTTTAAAAACATGAACAATTTCATGATGGCTGCCAATTTAAATGAATACACGACGGGAATTGGTATTTCATAGCAAGTATAAAAATTGTAACTTATGGCGTTTTCCATTGGGAAATCTAGATTTTGATCTGAAATTTCATCTCTTTGAGAGTCACTGGAACACAATTCAGATTTTTTTTTTTTCATTTTATTGGTGTCATTTCGTGTCTGTGAAGTTGGCGTCGATGTAGCTGCCAAAAATTTAAAACATAACAAAAATTTGAAAATACAGAAATTATCTTCATCAATTTCCGAAGACGAAGTCGAACTAGATGATTTTAGTAGTTCACGTATAACTCGCTGCTCCATCAGGGTTGGAAACGACCTCACCGACACATTCGATACCAAAAAAGGATTTAGACAAGGCGATGCGCTGTCATGTGACTTCTTTAATCTGATTCTTGAGAGAATTGTGCAAAACTCCAAAGCCAACACCAGAGGCACAATTTTCCAAAAGTCGGTGCAACTACTAGCATACGCTGACGATATTGACATCATTGGCAGGACTCAACGTGATGTCATAGCCACGTTTGCTAGTATAGAGAAGGAAGCGGCGAAAATGGGTTTAGCAGTAAATGAGGGTAAGACTAAGTATATGCTGTCAACACGAAAGGACACACAGCATCGACGAATTGGACAGAACGTCACCATTGACAGATATAACTTTGAGGTAGTACGGGACTTTGTCTACCTCGACTCCGCTATTAACTCTGACAACAACATCTCGTCAGAAATTAAACGAAGAATTACTCTTGCCAACCGCTGTTTCTTCGGGCTAAGAAGGCAATTTAGTAGTAAAGCCCTCACTCGAACTACTAAGAAGATCCTATATAAGACCCTGATCATCCCAGTCCTGCTCTACGGCGCTGAAGCATGGACCGTATCAAAAGCGGATGAAGAAATCCTTGGTAGATTCGAGAGGAAAATTCTTCGAAAAATCTTCGGTCCCGTTTGCGTTGACGGGCTATGGAGACGAAGATTCAACCAAGAACTATACGAGCTGTACAGTGACATGCCCCTGGTCAAAAAACTCCGCATTGGACGTTTAAGATGGCTAGGACATGTAGAACGAATGGACACCAATACTCCGGCTCGCAGAGACTTCGATTCCCAGCCAGACGTCGGACGCAGTAGAGGAAGATTTCGCCTTAAGTGGCGCGCACAAGTGGAAACCGACCTCAACCAACTTGGAGTGCGCAACTGGAGGCAGTTAGCTAAGGACCGGGCTAATTGGAGAGGCATGTTGGTTGAGGCCCAGGTTCATTCCGGACTGTAGCGCCACTTAAGTAAGTAAGTAAGTAAGTATAACTTTATTTTCTGTGTCTATATCGATTAATAACTCCAAACGCAAAGCACTCTTGTTTTTCACAACCAAAGTAATAAATCAAAATGAAATCTAGTCAAACTGACAGCTATCATTTGTTTTGGTTTTGGTTAATCTGCCGAAAAATACAGTTTTGCAAAATTGATCTAAGATAAAAAAAAATCAATTTTTTTGCCCATTGGAACACAACATCTGTCAAAATCGGTCTTTTGACAGCTTCAGATAAAAAAAATTGATTTTTTTCCGAATGGAATAATGGCGTTTTCCATTGGGAAAAAAAATCAAAATGAAGCAATCACAAAGCATTTTGCCATTGAAAATCCAGACTCCTTTCGCACAGTGCAATGTAAAAATGTCAAAAAAATGTTCCTCTCATTGACGCGGATTTTCATAACTACCGATTTTTGTGCGCAAGTCGTTCCTTCGTTTTTAATAAAATTGGCGACACAAATTGAATCAAAAGAAATAATAAAATGCACTTGCTTAGCTGGACAATGAGACGGATCTCTTAAGCGCTTCGTAAAGGTTTCTCCACAATATTGGAGCCCGACCACATTCAGTATTTGTAGTCTGTGTATTCGCCAAGGACTTCCTCAATTCGAATACATGCCAGGTAATTTTGGCAAAAAAAAATTTCATCATTACATTCGTCATCTCGTCATTCGACTTGAGTGGACTGCAACATACAGCTATTGATGGTGTTCCATCGAAGGATAGCCTAAATGCTCTATAAGCACAGACAATGCAAGCTAAAATAGGCCCTCACAAATGAGGTAAGTTATTTTGAAGAAGAAGTGGGCACTTTTACACCGAATTTACTTATTTTTTTTTTAATTCAGCTCCAAGTATAACTCACATGGCGTTAAGGTTCGGCTAAACAAAATATGGCTCTAAAAGATCAGCTGAATTTAGAATATCGCCGTTCGAGTCGAAGTTCGTCAGGACAAAACAGCGATGCATCGCCCCAACAACCACCTCCACAGCCCTCGCAACAAAATTAACCGCAACAACCGACTGGACCATAGAGCCTCATTAGTGAGCCTTTTTCAGTTATAAACAAACAAACTGGAAAATGATTTAACGGAAATAAACAACCTCAATTGAGTGTCAAAAGTAATCAAGTTGGGGAATACAGATGGCAGATAATAGCACATTATTTTGTTTAGGCTTACGGACAACCCATCCTACGAAGTACATCCCAAATGGCTGCAGCACATGCGAACATCCCACGATAAGAATGCAGATATTCCTTACGCTACAAAAAATGTGATATATTGTGAACAGAATCACAAGCGGCAGAATTCTTCTAAACATCGCCTACAATACGCCGTAATATGTAAACACCTAAAACCCTTCGCCAACAACCTGATCGGTCCTCATCGGTGTGGTTTTAGACCACGAACAAATCAAATCAAGAAGTCCAAAGCAATACCCATTACTTATTCATCGATTTCAATGCTGCATACGATAGCCAACCAACACCAACTTCACAATCTTTCATAGGAAGTATAGAGACACTTCAATATAGGTCTACCTGTAAACAATGGCAAAACAAAGTATATGCTGTAAAAAAAGGCCACACAACATCAACCTGCATATTTCACAAAAACAAAAAAAAGATAAAAAAAATTTCGGCAACACAAAATTTGAATTAAATGTCGTCTCGGGTGGCGATGTTTTATGTTCAGTAGAATTGGATTTGTCTCTGGCATCTGGTCCATCTCGTTCATAATGAAATTTCCTAAAATAAAAATAAAATACTCAGAGAATTGCTCTGTAATAGGATAGAACATTTCTCAAAATGAGCTTTCTATTGTACAAGCAGGTATTGTCTATGTTTTTCACTAAAGTCAACGAATACAACATCATAGCTTGTATAAAACTGTTCCAATGTTGGCTGTTTTTGGTGTAGAAAAATCTTTACAAAGTGTAATACATTTGTTATTCTAGTCCCATGTACTTAGATCTGAATGACGTTAGAAAAAAATGATCAATTAATTTACATATACACGTACTCGAACTTACCTGTTCCACACCTGTCTGGCTACTTGAAAGCTAAATGACATAATAAATCTTCCAAGGAAGGCAAAGTGTCTTCAGAAATCCTGTATACGTGTCCATTTATGAGTTGACATACTTGGTATATTTCTTTTGTACGATATATTCAGATTCAGATCTCAGCGACTCGAAACTGTTTTCAAAATTGAAATTGACTGTTTTAAGAAGAAAAAAACTTGTAAGATCGCGACAAAAGCGTATTTTCATTTGCTCGGGGAAAAAGAAAAAGAAACAGATTCTATACATTTCGATAACTTTTTGACAGAAAAATCGATAAAACTTGAGTGCTAGCAAATCAAATCTCCACAAACAGAGTCAAATTTTATCCTGCACTGAAAAACTGTTTCGTGAGTTAACTCTGGATTAAATTTATTCCAGTGTTAGTAAACTCTAGGTTAACTCAGAGTTAACTCAGCACTGAAAAACCGGGCCTAAGCGTTCTGAATTTTGTTCGATTTTGTGCTTCTTATGGGCGGTACCATTCTCAGAGGCAGTTGGTTTTCGTTTATTCGGCGCAGCTGGATATGGTTATCTTGCTCAGAGAATCCCTCATCGCTTTTATCTTCATATGAATTGTCTGATCCGTACGAGTGACAGGCCCATTGAACTCGTTTCAATTTAGTTGAAATACATTTGAATCTTTGCTTCCAACTGCAAACTCTCCATAGAACTTGGAAAACATAAATCTATTCCAAACAGAGGTCTATGCAGGGTTGGGGTCAAATTCTCAAATAACAAATAAATAGAGGACATCACAAACGAAGTTTTTGGGTCGCAGTACTCTGTTGTAGTTATGATATATCATTCCAATAGTAAAAAAAATTATTTACTTTATTTTTTTCATTAGCATTGCAAAATGGTAATGAAGATTGATTGGATTGAAAATTTTCAATGGTAATGAAAAAATGTCATTAGCATTGCGTTTCTCAATGCTAATGAATGTTTTTTTAATTGGCATTACTATCACTCAATTCTATCGCTGTTTCCAATTTCATAAGTGTAGTAATGCATTACTCCCATGTCTGGTTGATATAGGGTTTTCTATCAATAAAAATATAATTCTATAAAATTTAAGCTTTATAACGGGTCCGCCATCTAACTTTTTTTTTCAACTAGTGCTTATTTCGTGAATGGTAACACTTATCTCATGTCTGATTTAACAGATAAATAGTTCTATCCTTCCGCTGAACGAATATGGTTGTGTATACACTTGAACAACGCTGGGAAATATTGCGACATTACCTTAAAAATCATGCTAATGTTGCAGAATGTATGCGAAAATTGCGTACGGATTTTGGAAGAAGAGAAGCACCGTCAGCTCCGTATGTTCATTATCTTGTGAAAAAAGTGAAAGAAGCTGGCATCCTCATCGATAAACCAAAGCGTGAAAAGCCAAAAACAGTGCGTACACCCGAGAATATTGCTGCTGTGGCAGAAAGTGTGCGTGAAGCGCCATCAACATCAATTCACCGTCGTTCTCAACAATTTCGGAGACATCATTGAGACGAATTTTGCATAAAGACCTTGGTATGACGCCATACAAAGTCCAATTGGTTCAGGAGTTGAAGCCAAATGACCATCCAATGCGTTTTCGCTTTGCTAAGTATGCCTGCGATCGACTTAGAGAAGATGCCGATTTTGCCAAAAAAATCATCTTTTCAGATGAAACTCATTTTGATCTTGGCGGGTATGTAAAAAAGCAAAATTGTCGCATTTGGAGCACAGAAAACCCGCACGCATACATTGAAAAGCCGATATACCCAAAACGAGTCACTGTTTGGTGCGGATTTTGGTCCAGAGGCATAATTGAGCCATTTTTCTTCGAAAATGAGCAAGGAGTGGCCGTTACAGTCAATGGCGATCGTTATCGGGCCATGTTGAACGAATTTTTGTTCACAAAAATTGAAGAGGAGGATATTGGCAACATTTGGTTTCAACAGGACGGCGCTACGTGCCACATAGCCGAAGCTACACTCGATGTTTTGCGCCCTGTTTTTGAAGATCGCATTATCAACCGCAGAACTGATGTCGTTTGGCCACCTCGGAGCTGCGATTTGACACCGTTGGACTATTATTTGTGGGGTGCCGTAAAAGATAAGTGTTACGCCAACAAGCCAGAGACAATTGACGCTTTAAAGGACAATATTCGTGAAGCCATTGGTGAAATACACCTGCACACAATCGATAATGTGCTTAAAAATTGGACCGATCGTGTAGGCTACTGCATGGCCAGCCGAGGCAGCCATTTGAATGAAATTATTTTCCATTATTAACCGGAAGGATTGTACTTTCAAATAAAAAAGAAAATAAATCAATTAAAAGAGAAAATATTCAGTAGTTTTTTTTATAGCTTTTTCAAAAAAAAAAAAGTTTTTTGGCGGACCCTTTATATTATCTGCATGGAAGTTTTACGATAAGAAGAAACATATAATCTTTTTCTCAGTTTTGGGGAATTTAGATCCTACATGAGTTGATTATTTTATTCCCATTCTCCATATTTTATTATTAGTATTACAAAAAACACCAAAATAAGATACTCTTCATTTTATAGTAGTTGTATACTCTTTGGCCTAAGGCATTCGGCCATCATTAAATTTCTCACAATGGCCACTGCACGTGAGAGGAGAGAGCGTATATTTGATACGTAAACACATTTCACAGGTGTCGTATATATTTTCGTAGTCAGGGGTTAGTGCGCGAGTGACAAAGGATTAATTATACAAAAAAAAAAACAATTATTTGACCAAATTGGTCTTCGATTATAAAGAGTAAAATAAGAAAGTGAATAAAATAATGAACATTATTGTTAAAGAAACCTAATTGCAAAGGTGAATTCCAAGAACCAATACCGATGGAAGGAAATGCACCAGGCGCTAGGTCATCTGTTCTTGGGTCACCTCAGCATCATCTACATTAGCTGGAATGGAATACAATGGTTTATAAAGTATTTATTGTCTACATTGCAGGTTATTATCCTGATTGGTGCTGCAGGTGGTGTAATGGGGTGTATGGTGACGTAACTCGCGCAACGTGTTGGGATTAAAATTTTTTTTATTTATTATTTAAAATTATTAAAAAGTGTTGTGTTCAGGATTTTGTGTTGGGTGCCTTACCCTAGCTACCGCGAACATAGATCCTCATTTTGAAGACTTCGATTTATATGTTCCGGCAACTAGGGCAATGCATAAACACTCACCTCTTTTCCTGTTTTGTTTTGTGTGCCTTCATGCTAAGGATCTTGGTACGTGGTTGTTTCGGTCTCACGTTTGAAGTTATGTTTTGCCAAAAAGAAAAACAATGAATAAGTGATTGTTCAAAACTAAATACAATTTTGAAGTGAAACTTCTTTGGGCTCGTCGGGGTAAATCCAAACACACATGTAACGACTCGAAAAGTCATGGGTAGGGGAAAGCTAACTTGGTGGAACAACGGCAGGGAAACAACAAGCAAGAGCGTAAGGATGAGAGAGCACTCCGTAGTGAAGTGTGAACCCAAAGGATAAAGCACAATACAATACACATCAGGAAATTAAATGTTGATGGAGGGGGGCAAGCGCAGCGGACAGAACAAATTTGCGAACAGTAGAAGAAGAACACGGAACAACAACAACAACATGTGAGAGCGCTCTGTTGTGAATTTTTTTGGTTTAGCATAGTGTGGATTGTGGTTTTAGATACCAAATATGTGTTTTGTGTCATTGTGTATGTTACTTTGGACATTTTATAGTGGTCCATGCGATATTTCATTTCATTTAGACATCTATGAACAGTCACTTGAGGTGAACGCAAAAACAAAACAAAACAAAAATTTTATTTTACGCTACATCAAAATTCCAAAATCAAATGCACCTCTGTGCAAAGAATATCGAGCTCGACTTCGTTCTAAAAACAAAACAAAAACTAGTAAAGAACGTGTCCGGAAACATAGGTAAGGGAAAAGGGCTGTCATCGTCCAAGAACTTCCGAACGCTTCACTGGCAATGGAAGTCGAACAAGCCGATAAATCCTTCAATGATTTTAATGTATCGGCGACCCTGAATATTCCATGTATCGCTAAAGACATCCCAGGACCGTCAATAAGGGCAAATGACATCCCAGAATTTACAGTTATCACTAGCCTACTTTGTAAGGCTATTCATTCGATTTGAGAATATTCATAAAGAATTCGATAACAAATTTAAGAATAACTCTTTTGGCTTTCCTTGCTCTATTTGTGATCGATTGTGGTTTAAAGAGGATTTGAGAGTTCCGGCGATTCAGCATGATGACATTTTGAACACAATTGCAACGACTATGAATAGAGAACAAATGAAAGTTTGCAATACTTGCTTCAGATCACTCAACACCGCCTCTGTCCCAACATTGTCAATATATAATGGCTTCTTTTATCCATGAATATCCCATCATCTGCCCCACCTAGACTTGGTATCAGAAAGACTTATATCACCAAGAATTCTATTCATACAAATACGACGATTACGGCATGGACATGGACAATATGGAATATATGGCCAGATCATCAACGTTCCAGTTGAAGTAAATACAATGGTGAAAAAACTTCCAAGACATCTAGATGACGATCATTGCATCAATGTTACATTAAAAAGTAGAAAAATCACAAGTCCAGTTATTTGAGCGGTCTGGTCAATAAAAGAACCATTAAGGTTTGGCTGCAGTATTTAATAACGACACCACTATATAAACTGTATGACATCACAATAGATGAGTCTACCAAATTTCATTATCCTAGCTCAAAATTTAAGTCCTAAAAATCGGTGACGTACAGACGGACGGACGTACAGACAGACATGGCTTAATCGACTCAGCTAGAGATTCTGAGTCAATTCACATACTTTGAGGTATATATAGCTAAATTATTCCTCTATGTTACAAACTTTGTTTAAAAACTAATATACCTCTATGAGATAGGGTATAAGAAGTCAATAGTTTGATAAGGAAGGACTAGTGTTATTTGAGAAACTACGATACTGTTTCACTTCAACCGCGTAGCACTTCTACGGTCTAATCTTTTTATACCCTATCCCATAGGGGGGTATATTAGTTTTGACATTAAGTTTGTAACATAGAGAAATAATTTCGATACATGTACCTCAAAGTATATGGATCGATTCAGAATCGCTAGCTGAGTCGATTAAGCCATGTCTGTCTGTCCGTCCGTCCGTCCGTCCGTCCGTCCGTCCGTCCGTCTGTGTGTCACCGATTTTTGGGCCTTAAATTTTGAGCTAGAGTGTTCAAATTTGGTATATAGACTCTCTGGCCGACGAAGCAGAACAAGTGTAAAAATTTTTGAGATCCGCCCACTGCCACGCCCCCTTTTAGAAAAACGTAGTTTAAGCAAACCGTAAGGAATTTCAAAAAAGTGCCTGAGCAGCATATTTAGACAATCCTAATATCTATATTTCGTCCATACAAAGTTTTTTGCCACGCCCACTTTTTAGGGGCGTTTTTAGTAAAATACGTTTTTTGTCCAAATTTTAAAAGTTTCGAAAAAAATTTTGATGCAAATACTTCCGCAATGGTAATATAAACATTTTGTCCATAGATAATTTTCACCTACGCCCACATTTTGGGGGCGTTTTCTTACAAAAACCATTTGTATACCCCATCCCAAGTCATTAGCAATAGAAATACGTTGTTTTTTGTCGAACCACAAAAGATTTTGATAAACTGTCTGAGCAATATATTGTGACAATGTCATTTTCTGTATTTCATCGCCATAAGGCTTATATTTTGAGGATATTAATTTTAAGGATGGGATGGGATAGGGTATTCAACGATCCGCACAGCGGATTGTAGCCTTCTCCTATGTTTTTTATTGATTTTATATTTTCTGAAACTTTGTTGCAGTGTGTGATTTGTTTCTTGGCTGTTTGTTTTGTTAAATTTCATTTGTACCTAATATTTTTTTTTTTAAAAGAGTGTTAAAATGTGTTTTTTTTTTGTTTATAAATTGTTCGGTGAACTCGACACCTGCAAGAGAGATATTTTTACTATTGGCTGTTCTTATGTGGATTTCTCCGTCTTTTTCGCAGTCAGAACCCACAAACTGTTCCTGGAAGCGGCTGGTAAACATTAAACCTGGGAAACCATGAATTGCGATTTCCCAACAGCTAAATTCATGAATAATGCAACGCTGAACTTGATATCAGGTAAGTGCCCTGAACTGCCGCTATAAAGGTCAGCAGCACTTAGACAGTAAGCATAGTAATGTAAAGTTTAATTTTTAGAAGACTTCATCAGAATAAACACCTTAATAAACATATGAGAAGGCTACAATCCGCTATGCGGATCGTTGAATACCCTATCCCATCCCATCCTTAAAATTAATATCTTAAAAAAGTGGGCTTTAGGGGCCTATAATATAGAAAATGACATTGTCACAACATATTGTTCAAACAGTTTATCAGAATCGTTTGTTGTTTGACAAAAAACAGCGTTTTTCATCAAAATTTTTGAAAATTTTAAAATTTGATCAGGAAACGTTTTTTTTTATAAAAAAAACGCCCCCAAAAAGCGGGCGTGGCAAAAAACTTTCTATTGACGAAATATAGATATTACAATTCTCTAAATATGCTGCTGAGACACTTTTTTAAAATTCCTTACGGTTTGGCCAAAAAAATACGTTTTCCTAAAAAGGGGGCGTGGCAGTGGGCGGATTTCAAAATTTTTTACACTTGTTCTGTTGGAAGCAACAAAGAGCACGTGTACCAAATTTCATCCTTCTAGCTCAAAATTTAACGACCAAAAACTGGGGACGTACGGACGGACGGACAGACAGACATCCATATACTTTGAGGTATATGTAGCTAAATTATTTCTCTATGTTACAAACTAAGTATGAAGTATGGGATAGGGTATAAACATAGTTTGCATCTGATGTGGGATGACAATCAGTACTAATAAATTATGTTAGGATGCTGTTTGAATATTTAAATAATTTAAATAGACAATCGTATGACAAAGAAAAGAAATAGAAGTATTTAAAACATAAAATTAACAATTTTATACATAAGATACAACCTGGAATTAATTTCAGTGTGCTGATGATTTAGATATTTTAGATATTTTTTACAAGAATAATTCAATATTATCATTATCAATTGTAAATAACCAGTCTATAATTATCTTTGGGAAGGAATGAAAATTAACAATAGTCCGGATGGAAAGTATAAGCTTGTTGAAAATTAAAGGGGCTGTTACGGTGTAGAATTTAGAGAAGTGGTTTCTCTAGGCGAAATAAACGTTTACATAATGCAAATTATTGACACTAAGATTATAAATTTGAGAATTTCCACTTCGCTTAAAGAATTCTTTAAGTACTTTGAAAATGTAAAGGTGTCGTATTGGTAAGATGCGCAATGCTCTGAAAATAGACCATGTGTGCGTTAGTCGATTATTATTACTAATAATTCGAATTATATGTTTCTGTGCTATTAACAATCGTCCGAAAGAATTGTAATATGCACCACCCTAACTAGTGATACCGTACTGAAACTTAGATTCAGCAAGACCGTAGTAAATTCTGATCAAAAGTTTTCTGGAACAGAATGGTTTGATAAGGTACAATTTACGTGTCACTGTAAGCATATGGGATTTTATGGTTTGAATATGATCTTTTCAATTCAAGCTGTTGTCAATCAATACTCCAATGTATATACTTTTCAACTGATTCAATTTTAAAGCAGTTCTTAGAAGACCTAAAGCTATCTATAAAATTACTTTTTGCGCAACTGTGAACAGGTAAGCAAAACTTTTTACAGTCATGTGCATGGAAACATAGATTGAAATCATATAAAGTGTTACCTGATATCTTAAACGATATGAGTTTTGTTTTCTCACTGATGATTAATTTATGTTCTGTGAACCAAAGCCGCAAGGTCTCTAGATCTTCTGAGATCTTTACAACACAGTCAAAATTTGAAAATGATTGACAAGTAAATGCAATATCGTCCGCGAAGGCAGTGGAAGATCCGTTTAAGTTCAAGTCAAATAAGGAGTTTATATAAATTAAAAAGAACAAAGGACCAAGAACCGATCCCTGCGGAACGCCATTTAAAAAAAAAAAAAAAAAAACGTGATTTGCTAAATTTACCATTTATATTTACTCTTTGTCCTCTGAATTTTAGATAAGATTTGAACCAATCGTGTATATGACCCCTAAAACCGGCGTTATATAATTTTTTCAATAATAAGTCATAATCAACCATGTCAAAAGCTTTTGTCATGTCAACAAAGAGTGCCATTGAAGATTTACTTCTTTTGATGCTATCATATAACTGACTGCATACTCTAAGAATATAATTCTCTGTAGACATTCCACTTCTGAATCCAAATTGATTACAGCTAAGAAAATTGTGTTTATCTAGAAACAACACAATTCGTGATTAATCAATTTTTCGAAAATCATAGAAATGGTTGGCAGCAAGGAAATTGGTCTGTAAATAGAAATAATATTTCCACTACCCTTCTTGAAAAGAGTTATAACCTCCGCACATTTAAGATGCCTGGGGAAACAACCACTCTGTATACTAAAGTTGAACAAGTAACTTAATACGTCAGCTAAATAAAAAGCAATTTTTTCAAAAGGATGCTCGATATTCCATCGCTTGAGGACGAATTTTTATTTTTTTAAAGATAATATAGCTTGCTTCTGCTATGCAAATGAAGTTTACGGTTATAAATACTTAGAGGAGATTGAAGCAATCCAACGATACTTTTTCTAACGCATTTTTAAACTCCCAAGTAACTGCCCAAATTATGGCACATACGTCGAGTCTGGACTTCCTTTTATCTACATCAAAAACCTGAAAGCCAGCGCAGACTTTATTTGTAAAGTATTTCGGAGACCCAACCTTCAAAAACAAATTTTGCAAGTTACTCTCTCCCATGGCCAATCATCTTTTAAGGAATGGTATGATATTGCTGAAGCAAACAACTCACCATTGACTTTGTCTGAAAACAATGTGGACAAATGGAAACATATAGTCTACGCCTGTATATCTGCTGTAGATGATGGACTATACCAAAGTTACCTTCCTCGAACTAGATCATCATCGTCAAGACTAATCTACAGATAGCTTCACCATTTTCTTGGTCCAGATACCTGCGCGTCATCAGGTTAGCACAGCTTCATCAGCCTAATACGAATGCTTCTGATTTTGTTGTTGTTAACTTGCAGTTACTTTTTTGTTTTCTATTTTTCTCATCTTTGTATGTACTATCATTGGCAAAGAGAACATGCAATAACAATGTACCGTTATATGGTTTTTGCTATTTTCTTTTAGTTTTAATGTAAATATGAGCTTAATTTTTGCGTCATCAGGTTAGCACATGCACCTTGTCTTTCATTTATCTTCGGAATTTGAACACGTATTGGCACCAAATTTTATTTACTGCTCAAGTGATCTATTTTTTTTTTAATATAGGTAAAGGAAAAATGCTATCGGTTGAAGAGAAAGCAAAAATCGAAGCTTATAAAGAGCTCAGGCTTTCAATAAGTGAAATATCAAAAAAAGTTGGCAGAAGTCGAAAAGTGATATACAATTTTTTTACGTAATAAGTCGGGATATGGTCGAAATAATAAAGGCGGTAATAATAAAGTGATTTCCGATGCTGATAAGAGAGCACTTATAAAAACATACTGGAAACTGCTTTTCCCCATTTTAAAAATTTATTTGGACATGTGCCATGGCGTTTCCAACACGACAATGCTCCGATTCACACTGCCCGGGTGATTAGGTCTTGGATTGAAGCACAAAACGTCGATTTATTGAAGTGGCCGACTTACTCACCGGACATTAATATAATAGAAAACGTATGGGGATGGCTGGCTCACAAAGTTTACGAATCTGGCAGGCAATATTATACCAAAGAGGAATTAATTGAAGGCATTAAAAGCGCTTGGTCAGCCATTTCCTTGAATTATATTGGAAAGTTGTACGAATCGCTTCCCAATCGGATCTATGAGATGATTCTCAACAAGGGAGGATCGACTCTTTATTAAAATTGAAAAAAAATGTTTAAATTAGCTAATTTATAAGTTTAAAAATAAGTTCTTACCTCAAAAAGTTAAAAAAATTAAAAAAAAAAGTGATGTGTGCTAACCTGATGACCTAATTCAAATTTTTAATTTTTCAGTTGATTTCGAAAATAAATTATAAAAAAATATTGACAAATAGAGAAACACTAATTTTTGTTTTATTTAGTTTAAAATTGATTTGTTAATAATCGCTAGAATTTTTAGAATTTTAGCTTTCTTTTTTTTTTTTGAGAAATGAGCGAAAACTATTAAAAGCAGGGGTGTGCTAACCTGATGACGCGCAGTGTAATTATTTCAACAGCAGATTCTCAATAGTGGAAATGTGTCTAATCCTTAAAATCCGCACCGAAATGATCGAACTAAATAAAAGACCGCATATGCACCCTGTGTAACCTCAACTAAAGGGAAGATATATTGCACTTCGTAGTGGTATAGAGTGTTCTTGAGGCATTGCAAAACTTAGTGTGATTCCTAATTTATTTGAGGCAATAATAACTGAAGACTTATCACACAAAACGAAATCAATTCTATCAACTTGTCAACATGGATTTGTGAAAGGCCGATCAATTGTAACAAATCTTCTTGAGTTTTCCTCGCATGATTCTGGTGGACTTAAGAATGGACTCCAAACCGATGTCGTTTATACTGACTTTTCACAAGCTTTTGATCAAATAAATCATCGCATGCTGATCAATAAACTGCATTGTATTGGCCTGTCTCCGAAATACATTTTATGGATTAAATGTTACTGGTCATCTCGTGTACAATTCATTAAATTTAAATGTCACGTATCTGGAATTATCAATTTCAAGTCTGGAGTTTGCCAAGGTAGTCACCTGGGACCTCTTTTGTTTCTCCTGTTCATAAACGATTTACCTTCTGTGAAAAAATACAGTGATGTCCATTTGTATGCTGATGATGCAAAATTATCTTTAACGTACAAAAATATGAACGAGCATACAAAACTACAAGCAGATTTAAATAATTTATCTTCATGGTGCAATCATAATAATCTTTCACTCAACACTAATAAATGTAAAATTATGACTTTTGCTAGGACCAAAAGTTTTCATCTAATTGACTTTTTTATTAGTGGCGCATTTCTAGAAAGAGTGCATCATTTTCTTGACCTCGGAGTAATGTTTGACCATAAGCTGGACTTTAAGTTGCATATCAACTCAACTATAAATAAAGCCTCTTCCCGCTTAGCTATGATTAAGCGTTGGTCTAGAGAACTTAATTACCCATATGTAACTATAAGTCTTTATGTTGGTCTTGTGCGTTCCGTGTTGGAATTTGGATGTCAAGTATGGTGACCATTATAAGGCCTGTCATATTTCACGTATTGAATCTATCCAAAAACAATGTCTGCTCTTCGCGCTGCGTCATCTGAATTGGAATAATCGTGTACATTTATCACCATATCGTCAACGTCTTATGTTAATTGGTCTAAACACACTTGCTGATAGAAGGTCGTCAACAAATGGATTATATGTTTTCAAACTTCTAACTGGTGAAATCTATTAAATTAAATTAACTTTCATCAATAATGTATGTGTTACTTACTTACTTAAGTGGCGCTACAGTCCGGGATGAACCTGGGCCTCAACCAACATGCCTCTCCAATTAGCCCGGTCCTAAGCTTATAAGGCTTATGCTGGCGAATTTGGCCTTGATGCGGATTGTTACAATGCGTTCGCTAATGTCTTGGAAACATAAGACTTCTTGCCTAAGTCTGGCACTTATAACAAATCCGCATCCAAATAGTCGCTGTTTCTGCTCACTATAACACGGTCCATAGTAGATGTCACATTTTTTCATCCTCTTTTTGCCCGGCCCATCCCATCGTATTTCCTGGATGGCAGTAATGTCTGCTCTGTAGTAGTTTTTTTTTTTTTTTTAATTTTGACCTGCCTAAGCAGTAATATACACATCGACCTAAAAGATCTATTGTGCTTGCCGTCATATGTTTTTTAGGTTACTTCTACTTTCCTAATGTAGCTTTCAGCCGAAGATTTCCTCAGTTCTTCGGGACCTAAAAATTCCCTGAAGAAAGATTCCCTTCTCATACCGTAAAGGGCCGGGCATTCACATTTGATATGCTCGGCTGTTTCGTCTTCTTCTAGACATAGTCTGCACTCCGGTGAGTCGACTAGACGCATTTTGTTTAGGTGATATCGCAGACCGTGATGACCAGTTAGGTAGCCTACTAAGTTTTTGATATCGTGCCTGCGAAGATTAAGTATCTTATTGGCATCTGATTTGAAGGGCTGAATAGCTCTTTTGGCCTGTCTTAGGTCTGGGATTTTGTTCCCAGTATGAAACACATTTGTTTTGTTCCCAGTTTTTTATGACCAGACTTATGGCTGTTTGGGGATTGCACAGAAGGGTTCAGGTCCAAAGATGGGGGTTTCCGAACCTTTTCTGGCTAGTTCATCAGCTTTTTCGTTACCTTCAACTCCCTTATGTCCGGGGACCCACCATAGTCTGGTTTTGTTCCTGGAACTGAGTGTTTGGAGGGAGTTGAAGCAGTGTAGTACTGATTTGGAGTCAATGATGTGTGAGCTAAGGGCTTTTATAGCTGCTTGACTGTCCGTGAATATATGGATGTTTGTGCCTTTAATACCTGAGTTGTGTATTAGGTTTGCGCATTCTTTTACGGCATGGAGCTCAGCTTGGAATACACTAGGGTTTTTCCCATAGGTATTGAGATGTTTTTATTTGGTCCATGTATGCCAGCTCCTACCCCTGAGTCCATTTAAGAACCATCCGTATACCACTTTAGGCCGTTTAGGCAGTTTGTAGCAGTTTAGGTCTTCCGCCAGAAGTTCGCATGCACCTCTCCTGTTTAATGTTCTCACATTCCAGGTGCATATACGAACGTCGTTGTCCTTTTTTCGTTTAGCATGGTCGTCAGCAATAATATCAGTCCTTTCCGAGGCTATTGGCTGCTTCATAACATAATCTTTTTTCCGTGGATGGGTAGTTAACCCAAAGTAAAGGGTGATCCATTTCGAGGTTCCCTACTTTTTTAAAGAAAAAAACACAGAAAATTCAAATTTAATGGAGAATGTTTATTATCATTTGAAAGAACATTCTTTGGCATTTATTTTTTGAAGATTATGTCTATCAAATGTAGGCCGTTGCTACGTCGCAGATGGTACATCCGTTGAGTCCAATTTTCGATCACTCGTTCGAGCATTTCGACTGGCAAATGGCGAATGACACGCGTGATGTTTTCCTCCAAGGCCTGAATCGAAGCGGGTTTGTCGGCATAAGCTTTTGACTTTACATATCCCCACAGGAAAAAGTCTAACGGTGTGATATCACACGATCTTGGTGGCCAATCGACCGGCCCAAAACGTGAAATTATGTGCTCACCGAAATGTTCTCTCAATAAGTCCGTTGATTGATGCGATGTGTGGGAAGTGGCGCCGTCTTGCTGAAACCAAATATCGCCGAGATCACGAGCTTCAATTTCAGGCATCAAAAAGTCGGTTATCATGGTCCGAGTTGCTGCGAACGGCGCCGAATCGACTCTCCACGGTCTTCGTGTACACTCTCAGCTACGGCCGCTATATTTTCTGCACAGCGTGCTGGACGTGGTCTATTCGGTCGAATATTATCCAGTAATGAATGCTGGGTCTCAAAATGGGTGATGGTGTTGCGAATAGTACGCTCAGTAGGCCGATTATGTTGACCATAAGTTGAGCGAAGTGCACGAAACACATTCCTCACAGAACGTGAATTTTCATAATAAAGTTGAGCAATTTGTAAACGTTGTTCACGCGTAAATCTTTCCATTATGAAATGCCAAACAATACTTAACAGAAATAACATGACAGCATGACACGACTCACGAAAAAATTATCTCTACTTGGATAACCCGATACAACCCCCAACCTGGACGGCCAGGCCCTTGTTTTGACCCAAGGACAGCGGGCCGGAAAGTATACCGATGTCAGTAGCGCTGCCGTTGACCCATTGAGGGCTCCTCCACCACCAACTCTTTTCCAATACCCTGGCTCAGTATTGGAAATTCCTATAGACCTAGTGTTCAAATAAGTCGAAGCAGCTCATATAGGGATTTCACTACCAGTTCGATCAAACTGGAGCTGTAGGCGCCACCGTTGACTCCATCTAGGGAATTCCTCCGCTGCCGCCTGAGAGTGAGTGCCTTTGTGGGAGGACACTCCTCCCCCTCTCTCGTTTGCTGCCACCTTCACAACGACCTTCCACAGGGGTTTAATACCCCATCTCCAGCCGAGGTACTAGGCACCCACCAGTCACCAGCGTGGAGGTGAGAGTAGGAGTTGATAGTGAGAGGCTAGAGTGAGAACCCTTTTGTCCTCATATAATCGCATCACTATCCTTAAGCACCGTATAATAAATAAATAAATTATGTCCCATTTTTACAGAAATCCGAAGACTACATTTTGTCCAAAGCTCCCAAACTCTCGATGAGTGAATTCTGTTGGTAAATGGAGATGGTGGTTGGAAGATACCTATTCGCTTTGTATCACATGCGATGAGTTATCGCAATACGATTATTGACTGACATAAATAAAAATTGTCTCGATCTATATAATCTCAAGAAATAGGTTTCAGCTTTCTGTTTTGTTTTAACTAAACTCAAATATTGCATCTCGAATAATTAGATAAAAACAGATATTTATATAAATATAGAAATTATTAATACTACTATTCTAAAAGTCCAAAACTCGCTTAGATTAAAATTCCCTCTTAAAATTAACATGGAACCTTTTAATCCCCAATCCGGCAGATGGCTTTTCGCCACGCTATGTAATCATTATAAAAAAAAAACAATTGTAAATCTTGTTGGAATTGAAAATAAAGGAAGAAATAAATAATAACAAATAAATCTATTTGGTATTTTTTAATCAATTCAATTCAACTCTAATAGGAAATTAATAAAAATATTTTTCATAAAAAAATCCAATACAATTGCCACAGCAAAAAAACTAACATTTCCCACAATAGATCTCAAAATATGCATAAAATGTAAGTTCAACTTTAACGAAATAGCCACACGCCCTTACTATGGGAATATATCGGAATCCTATCGGAGAGATACATATTTTCTCACAACATCTAGTACGTTCTCTTATATAAGCTAACACATACACAATTGTAAATAAAGTTCAATAAATCGATCTCTTATGTTCTAAAGTAGTGCAAGTGTTGCAATTTTCATTTTATTCCTACTTTGTGGTTGTTAACTGATGTGTTATTGTGTTCGTTTCGCAGATATTATATTCTTTTTTTTTTACACTAATTTTTGGATATAACTTCGATTACCTGTGCTATTAATAAATATCGATATCTCATTTATAACTAATTAAAGAGAAAAACTCGATTTATTTTATCAAAAATAAAGCAAATCAGCCATCTTGGTTAAAGCAGTGCGAGTGTGCGTAGCTTTAGAATTATTTGTGTTTCAACAAGTGTTTTTGGATTTTCAATTGTTGTTTGCACAACTGTTGATTTTAATAAAAAAAAAAAACAATTAAATAAAAGACAGTGTTGACGAAATTGTGAGCTGTGTTTTTTGTGTCTTAAGAGGTAAATGAATTTAATTTCAATAGTTTCAACTTTTTGTTTATTTTTCACGCCATTTTGTCTGCCATGTTGTCTGTAGTGTATTTATTATTCCAATCAAATCCACAGATTGTCAATAATCTGCGATTATCGACAGTGTCTATGGTTTCGCTTGCTTTTTACTTTTTCCTCAATTTGGGCACCTAGGATTGGTAAAATCAATTCCACTGTAATTAAATAGGGTGGTGCTTTATATGATATAGCCAATACTCACTGTTCTGATAGAAATAAATTTACCAAGTTAATAGCTTGGTTTTGACTTGTAAAATTTTATTGATATGCGATAAAAAACTCGACGTTATACTTTGTTATAATTTTATTGATGCTATCGTTTTGAATTTCTACATGGAAGTGTGTGCAGTTTCTTCACATTAGTTCCCATGAAGCCTTGACGTCAAACGCTACTGTAGTTTCACCATACTGTGTTTCATTTTTTGTAACGTTCCCGGTTAGTGAACTTTCACCTTGAACTTCAGTTTGTATTTACAATTTTTTGCGTGTTTTACATTTAACTAATAATGCCCCATATGTATCGTAAGGATTAGACGCAATAATCATACAATACACCTTCTCTTTTTATTATTTTAACTGATTTTTTATTAGTTATGCGACAACCGATTTGTAATTGAACTCGCATTAGAAAGACAGAGTTCGTTGTATTGCTCATTAACATTAAACATTTGACACTAAGTTTTGTGTTGATCGTGGTCGGGTACGTGTTTGATTCGTTCGCTTCTCGTTTGCTCGAATTTAACCTCGATAAAGTCTGGAAAAGTGCGCGCTCGAATAATTTGCTTATGCCGGTTATATTGAAACTAATCATCTGAGCTATGTGTCAATATTATTTGTGTACATCCATATCCCGATGATTAGTTCAATGTGCCGGCATCTAATCCACCACATGAAGTGTCAAATGTATAATGTTTACATTTTCTGTAGTGAATAATAGCTCTGGTGATTGTTGTTCCCCGATGTCAAATGAGTTCCTTTGGTTGTTTTGTGCTGGGAACCAACACTCACACATACCAATCTAAATGGTACATAGTTTGTAACATAGAGAAATAATTTAGCTACATATACCTCAAAGTATATGGATCGACTCAGAATCGGTAGCTGAGTCGATTTAGCCATGTCTTAACGTCCGTCTGTCCGTCCGTCCGTCTGCCCGTCCGTCCGTCTGCCCGTCCGTCCGTACGTCACCAGTTTTTGGGCCTTAAATTATGAGCTAGAAGGATGAAATTTGGTACACGTGATCTTTGTTGCTCCCAGCAGAACAAGTGCACAATTTTTTGAAATCCGCCCACTGCCACGCCCCCTTTTTAGAATAACGTATTTTTTGGCCAACCATAAGGAATTTAAAAAAAGTGTCTGAGAAGCGTAGTTAGACAATCAGAATATCTATATTTCGTCATATAAAGTTTTTTGCCACGCTCACTTTTTGGGGGCGTTTTAATGAAAATCGTTTTTCGGTAAAATTTTAAAATTTAAAAAAAAATTTTGATGCAGAATCATTAGTAATATTAATATGAACATTTTGTCTATAAACCATTTTATCCCACGCCTACCTTTAGGGGGCGTTTTTATATAAAAAACATTTTTGTACACTACTAACCTTGTCTTTTGTAGAACCGTAAAATTTGTTGTGACAATGGCATTTTCTATGTTTCGTGTCTTAAGCCATGTCCACATTTTGGTGACAGTAGTTTTACAGATGGGATAGGATAGGGTATTCAACGATCCGCACAGGGGATTGTAGCCTTATCATATGTTTTTTTCATTCAAAACAGCTTTACATAACCAGGGCGAGCTTAGTGAAAATCGGGATACTATATCATATAGCTGCCACAGGAACAATCAGTCTAAAATTGACAAACGGCAAAAATATAATATTAATTTAACAACAAGAACCACAGAATTATTAAAGATTTTTTCACAGTTCATTTGTACACCATTTAATTATAAAGTAAAAATTCAAAAAATATATTTAAGAAAAAAAAATATTTTATATACATTGTTCAAGTTAATCAATAGCTGATTGTAATAGCTTCGACTTTGGCTTACATGCAAGTTTTCTTTGACCCGTAATGAAAGGATCAGAGCTTACAAGCAATCAGTTAAATAAATCTGTATTTGTCAGGACTCTTGAAATTTTGCGCGTATGCTTCAGCTTAAACAATTTTATGTCTTTGTTTTTGCTTCTGCAGCTTCTTCAGAAAGCTCTCCAATCGACACTAAGCAATTTTGTATGACATCAGGACTATGTAATAATACCTTATAAACCGAAGGAGGAAGGTAGTACCAAGGATATTTACTGATCAGAAGTTTTGGAGTTTCTAATGCATAGTCTCCGAATTTTGCCGGATTAATACTGTAGCCTGATGACATTGCCTGCAAAATTGTTGAGCATCTGATAGTCAAGTCCTTGTCAAGGCCTGTTATATTAACAGTCATATCAGGATTGTTAAAAAAATGTTCTCGCAGTATTTTCATCGTTAGAAGTTCCACTTTTTAATACCTTTATTAAACTAAGTTAATACCTTTATTTATAATATTAATTCCTTCCATTGTGCAATAACTTTGTTTTAAATTCTTTTTTTATTTTTTCTATTCAGAGCTTTACTTGCAAGTTGCTCACGCTGCAATATCAAAATAATATCGTGCTGTCTCTTTCGATGCTATTCTTGAAGAGGACAGTTAGAGCAAAACAAAAACAAGAATACAGTTTAGTAGCTAGACCAATTATGAAAAAGTGTTGATACATTTAAAGTGAAAATTTTAACTTCGACATTTTTATTTTTGGCCTATGGGAGGAACCACTGTGCAGTGGGCGGATTTCAAAAATGTTTGCACTCAAATTAAATCTGTTAGCGACTGAGAAAATCTTCAATTTGATTTTCAAAATTTATTTCGCTGGTGTAACCAAAATTCTTTAACTTTGAACGTAGAGAAGTACAAAACGTTTACTGCTTCACGGCAGCTATATTATATTTGTAATGTCTATGAACGTTGTTAAATAATGATGCGACACGTTTGAGAGTTAGACTTAGACTAACTTACTTTATTAGATAAAATCTTACTCACTAACAAAAGAGAACTTAACCTAAAGAGAGCAAGGAAGTGACATGTATTAATTAACTCATTTATACATAAACATATCATTTCCTCCCTCCTTTCAAAAAGGCTTATAACTAGTAATTTATTAAACAATATTTAAGGTAAATATTAATGCAATTTATTCCATTAACAAATATTAAATACCTGCACTTGCTCAACTTTTTAGTTATTTTTGCTGGTACCCATTTAATATAATTTGAAAAAACATTACGATACAATATTGTTTCTCCAACTTTATATATCTCTTTTTCCGTAACTGGTCTCTGCTGTGTGTGTGTATGCCTAGTTAATATTTCTAATTGTTTATTTGCTTTGTCTTGTCTTGAAATAGATGATATTTTACGTGGATTAATCAAGTCAATTAAGGTTATAGGTCTAAATTTAAACAGCATATTTGCAGGTGTCAATTTGTTGATGGTGCAAGGAGTATTTCTGTATTTAATCAAAAAATTGTTAAGTTTGAGATTTAAAGGTAACTGACGTAATTTAGGATCTATTACCATCTTCTTGATTGATGTTTTAAAAGTTTGTACGGCACGTTCTGCACTCCCATTCGATTGAGGGTGATACGCTGGAGACTTCAATACTTCGATTCCATTTGAATTACAAAACCCATTAAACTCCTTAGAATCGAATGGTGGACCATTATCACTCACAATACGTTTAGGTAACCCAAACCTACTAAATACATTTCTTAAATTCTCAATAACGTTCTTTGCTGTTGTAGTCTTCATTATAAATGCTTCTATCCATTTCGAAAACGTATCAAAAACTATAAGAACTGAACAATTTTCAATTTTGCAAAAATCTATATGAATTCTTTCGAATGGAAACTGCGACGTAGGCCATGGCGTCAGTTGGTGTTTTCTAGAATTTTGTGCAACTTGGCAAACATCACATTGAGATATAAACAGTTCAATATCTGCATCTAATTTTGGCCACCAGATGTACGATCTTGCCAATGACTTTGCCCTAACTATGCCAATATGACCTTCATGCAATATTTCCAAAACATTATTGATCAAACTCGTTGGAACCAATATCCTATCTCCATAAAATAAGCTTATATAAAATATCTTTTTTGCTTCCAAAAATAGTTTGTAGTGGTTGGTGGTCACTATAAATTGTGAACTTAAGTCCATAAATATACTTATGGAATTTTTGGACAGCGAACACAATTGCTAATGCTTCTCGGTGCAATTGTGAATAGTTCTTTTCAGCTGCACTCAGAGTACTGGAAACGAACATCACGGGCCGTTCCTCACCGTCGACTAAATGTAACAACACTGCACCCACGCCATATGGGCTAGCGTCCGCAGAAATAATAATCGCTTTTCTCGGATCATAATGCGTTAACACATCGACTCCTAAAACCAAATCTTTACTTTTTAGAAATGCGTTCTTATGATCTTCCGTCCAAACCCATATTTTATTAACTGATGTTAACTCATGCAAAATTGCAAGCTCACTAGACAAATTAGGAATGCATTTGTTATAATAATTAATTATACCTAGATACGACTTTAATTGCGTTTTATTGATAGGTTCGGGTGCGTTAAGAACAGCATCTATCTTTTAGAAAGTTGGTTTTATACCAAATTTATCAATTTTATATCCTAGATATTCAATCTCTTCTTTAAAAAATTCGCATTTATCTAGATTCACTTTAACATTAAATTCAAGATGTCTTTCTAACACTTTCAACAAGTTTCCTTCGCATTCTTGTTTGTCCTTACCTCCAATTAGAATGTCATCAAAATATATATGAACCATATTGATACCTTTTAATATCTCTTCTACAATTCCTGAGAATATTTGAGGAGCTGTTTTAAGGCCAAAAACCAACCTAGTAAATTTGGACAGGCCAATATGAGTATTAATTGTCATCAATTCCTGCGAACGTTCTGACAGTTTAACTTGCAAATACGCACCTGTGAGATCTAACTTGCCAAAAACTTTCCAATTAGCTAGTCCTGCCAAAATATCATCAATTCTTGGAATCGCAGTATGTTCCATTTCCACGAACTTGTTAACTGTCCTCTTGCAGTTAACACACAACCTAATTGAACCATCTCCTTTATTGACTATCACTACTGGGCTAGCCCAATTGCTTCTCTCCACAGGCACTAATACTTCGGCTTTACATAACCGTCCGATCTCCTCTTCTACCTTTCTCCGTAAACCAAATGGAACAGAATATGCCTTACAGAAAATTGGATAAGCTTCTTCAACTAAATCTATTTCTGCCTCAAATTCTTTGATTACGGAATCATTGCTCTTTGAAAATATGGATTGATATTTATCCTTACAACTCAATGGAATTTCATGCAGAACATTAATTTGATTCTCGATGAGACCGTTCCGGGAGAAACACTGTTTCCAAATTGGGTAAATAATCTCCATCCAATCTCTCCCTAAAAGTGCTCTAAATGCATGACTACTTTTAATAATTATCAATTCAAGATCATGAACTCGATTATTTGACACCTTCACAGAAATTTTCCCAGCAACCACCACTTTATCACCTGGTAAAAGCTTAAGAGAATTGTTCGCTTTTAACAATTTGCAATGGCTAAAATATTTTAAGTAATCGGTTTCATGGCAGACAGACACACAAACACCAGTATCGATTTCCATTTCGAATTTAGTATTTTCGATACAAACTTCAATTATTAAAGGACTCTTAGCACCGTTAACTAAAGAATTTAAATAGCCTAAATCATGTTCATATATTCCATCATCTTTAATAATATTAACATTTTCACTGTATTTATTCTGCCTTTTAAAACAATTTCTGGCAAAGTGACCCAATCGGCCACAATAATAACATTTAACAGTTTTCTTGAGATTGATGTTATATCTCGATCTTCCCTTGCGTTGTAGATGTTGTCTTCTTGGTGTACTGCTCAACTGTACTGCTTTCCTATGTTCTGAGACGTCTTTACTATGAAGAGGGGAGTAGGCTCTCTGTCTATTTCTACTGGATCTTAACGGAATATTTCCCCTTTGATTATTTGACACACAATTAACGTTACCACTTTTCATCATATCGATATTGGTGTTTGTTATCTTCATGCAAAACGCAATCTCCCCCGCCTTCTCCAACGATTTAATATTCGCTTCGTTTAACAAACGGTTTTGAATTTTTGTATTACTAAGTCCGCACATGAACTGAATTAAAAGTGCTCTCTCCAAAAACTCACCAAATTCGCACTCATTTGCCAATTGCTTAAGCTCTATAATATAGTCCGCAATGCTTTCATTATGGGCTTGCTGCCTCTTAAACGAGTGGTGGGTGCACGACTGGGTCGTACGCAACTTTCTCTTTCACAGCGAGTTAGGCGTTAGATCAAATAGTACGCATTTTGATTAATGATATAAATAATGTTGAAATGAGTTTATACGAACGTTTACTCCGATATATGAAGAAATCGATGTCAATATGAATAATAATGATTTTCCGTTATTGGCCAAAACTGAAAATTCCGTTTAGTGATAGTTGGGCTAAAACTAATTATGTGGAATTGCTTCAAGCTGTAATAGTAGTATATATATTGAATTTCATTCAATTTGACATAATAGTTTGCGAGAAATTATCAATTTTCCTAATATGGCCTATATGACAAAATCCGTTATATGGATTTTCTCGAAAAAACTGGGTATGCAGTTTTGTTGAAGCTAATATGGTTATAGTATATATAAAGTTTAATCAAAATCGTTACAGCCGTTTTCGAGAAAACTGAGGTTATGTGTAATTTTTATATGGCAGGTACCATTATTAACATGGCTAAAAGCAAACAAAAAAAATGGCCTAGAATTATGACTAAAACTAGCTTGTATACGAAGTTTGAAGAAAATCAGTCTAGCCGTTTAGGCTGGGGAGACCATCACGGACAGACGGACCGACGGACCGACAGACCGACGGACCGACGGACGGAATTCCAAAAACATCATCGTAATGTTAGAATCAATCAAAATCTCGAGGTCGAAAATTTTCACGAAAACAATATCTTTCTCTTTGTAAGAGAAAGTTAAAAATTTGAAACATACAACAAACACATTTTTCTTTGGCGCGAAGTGTAATTTTAATTTTTCTATTAATTGGTTTCTAATTTAGGAGCAATTAACGAAATTCAAACTTTATATATGCACCTCCTAGGCTTACTAAGAATGACACTTTTTCTGGATCTTTAGTTACTTTATTTAATGAAAGTAAGTGATCCAATCGTCGCACGTACAAATTGAAATCTTCACCTAGGGAAAATGATTCAATCGTACCCATAAACAATTTACTCTCACTCATATTGTTCATTTCAATATAATTCGGTTTGAAATATATAAAATGTTTTGAGGATGAATGAAATTGTTTTTCAAAATAAATAATCACGCGGTATATACACTTCCGTTATCCTCGTCGCCACTGTAATGTCTATGAGCGGTGTTAAATAATGGTGCGACACGTTTGAGAGTTAGACTTAGACTAACTTACTTTATTAGATAAAATCTTACTTACTAACAAAAGAGAACTTAACCTAAAGAGAGCAAGGGAGTGACATGTATTAATTAACTCATTTAGACATAAACATATCAATATTGTGTTCACTTACGCAGGCAATGAAACTGTTTTAGAATGAGTTAATGAAATATCCGATCTCGGCATTCGATTTGATTAAAAAAAAAATCATTTACTTCACATTACGATGTAACAATATCAAGCGCGAATTCATTACTAGGTTTATTGGGAAGAAATTCCTTTGATTTCAAAGACCCTTATACACTAAAATCAATTATTTGTTCTTTAGTTAGATAAATTATGGAATATGCTTCGATTGTTTGGTCTCGTTACCAGCAAACGCATATAGATAGAATCGAGCAGTTCTTAACATTTATACACCTATGAGACACCTTCGCCCAAAAGATATGTTCATAGCGAAAAGGCACTGAACAGCTTATTGCCAAAATTAACCAACATCAAGATTCATCACATATTTTAACGAAATGTGCAGTTCTGAACTTTCCATATCTTTTCACTAACTTAGCAATTTCACATCCCAATTACTAACAATCCTTCGCTAAGTATATACTCTTAGAAAAGGTTTTTTTTTTATTTTTTTTTCTCTATGGTTATAAAGTTTTTATGAAATATATATTTTTAACTTTCTATTACAAAGCGAAGGATATTGTTTTCGTGAAAATTTTCGACCTCGAGAATTTGATTGATTACGATGATAGCGGAACCCAAAAAAGTGGTTTTTGGAATTCCGACCGTCGGTTCGTCGGCCCGTCTGTCCGTAATGGTCTTCCCAGCCTAAACGGCTTGATCGATTTTCTTCAAATTTCGTCTCGTTTTTGTTTGTCAAAGTTCTAGATCATTTATTTTTGCTTTCAGCCATGTTATTAACGGTACCTGCCATATAAAAATTACACATAACCTCAATTTTCTCGAAGACGGCTCTAACGATTTTGATTAAACTTTATATATACTATAACCATAGTAGTTCCAACAAAACTGCATACCCAGTTTTTTTGCGAGCAAATCCATATTACGGATTTTGTCAAATAGGCCACATAAAGAAAATTGTTAATTTCTCGCAAACTTTTATGTCAAATTGAATGAAATTTAATATATATACTACTATTACAATTTGCAACAATTCCACATAATATGTTTTAGCCCAACTATCACTTCCAAATCCCCTAACGTTTCTGGTTTGTTGGCGTAGACGAGCGACTTCACATATCGCAAAAGAAAACGAGTAGTGGGTACACGACTCGGTCCCCAACTAACAATTTCGCTTCGATAAAGCACTATCGAAGCTATTTCCCCTCCAGCAATATTACTGGTAGGAAGTCTTATGGAAAAAAAATTTGGCGCATACTCTCGAACATGAAAGACGAGTTAGTACAACGAAGAAGTTGAATTTTGTTGACTCATTCTCAAGTAGGTTCCCGATCTTTTCACCTTTTTTTTCCAATCTTTACCCCTTGTCCCGATCTTTTCACCTTTTTTTTCCGATTTTTTAACCTGAGCTTTTTAATCCTTCTTTCGTAAGCTCTATACGTGCTATGCTTTGGACTAACTTATGCGAAGTTTTACCGAAACATTTCAACTTATTGTATATGTACACACATCTCCGGAAGCCTAAAAACAACCTTACAGAAGTTTCGCTATCACAATTTCGGTTATGCTTGTGAATTTTCCTGCATAATATCTTAAACATGCTTCTAAATCATAGGCATTTTGATTATTGATGCCAAAAATTGATATAATTTCAAAATGTGATTATACGAACGCTTACCCCGAAATTTGAAGGAATCGGTGTCTATGCGAATAATAATTATTTTCCGTTATTGGCCAAAATTGAAAATTCAGTCTAGGGATGGTTGGGCTAAAACTAGTTATGTGGAATTTTCTAAACTATAAAAGTAATATACATATTAAATTTCATCCAATTCGACATAATAGTTTGCGAGAAATTAACAATTTTCTTTATATGGCCTAAATGACAAAATCCGTTATATTAATTTTCTCGAAAAAACTGGGTATGCAGTTTTGTTGGAACTAATGTTTTTATAATATATAAAAAGTTTAATCGAAAACGTTAGAGCCGTTTTCGAGAAATTTGAGGTTATGCGTAATTTTTATATGGCAGGTACCGTTAATAACATGGCTAAAAGTAGAAACAAAATGGCCTAGAATTATGACAAAACTAGCTTGGATACGAAATTTGAAGAAAATCGGTCAAGCCGTTTAGGCTGGGGAGACCATTACGGACAGACGGACCGACGAACCGAGGAACCGACGAACCGACTGACCGACGGTGGGAATTCCAAAATCCATTTTTTGGGTTCCGCTATCATCGTAATGTTAGAATCAATCAAAATCTCGAGGTCGAAAATTTTCACGAAAACAATATCTTTCTCTTTGTAAGAGAAAGTTAATAATCCAATGGTGTCAAATCACACGATCTTGGTGGCCAATTGACAGGTCGATTCCGCGAAATTATTCGCTCATGGAAAGTTTCCTTCAATAAATCGATTGTGACGTGCGTTGAGTAGCATGTTGCGCCGTCTTGTGGGAAGCACATCTCATCCACATTCCTGCCATCCAATTCGGGAACAAAATAGTAGGTTAACATGGCTCTATACCGGTCTCCATTAACGGTAACTGACTCTCCAGCATCATTTCGGAAGAAGTATGGACCAATGACTCTACCAGCCCATAGAGCACACCAAACAGTTAGTTTTTGTGGATGAATGAGCCTCATCACTGAACAAAGTTTTGCGATGAAAATACACCAAAATCACGACGCATTGCATGGTCTCGCGGCCTTAATTCTTGCACAAGCTATTGAATCGAATGAATCGAATCATTCGGGTCCTCTTCAACACTTTGCTTTACAGTGGCAATTGTTTCTTCAGTGCACACTGTTCGACGTCTCTGCGGACGTCACCATTTAGAAGTGCTGCAGTTGACACCCCAAAGAATAGATTTACATAGATGAGCTTTACAAACTGTTATGATAGGTTAGGTTAGGGTCTCCCTAGTTGAACCAACCCGAGCTGCAAATAAAACGGCGGGGGTTCCTGATGTCAATGTTAATCAGGTCACCTAGGTTGTCGAAGAAGTAGTCTCCCAGGTGGAGTCTTCTTTTGTTGGAGAGCGGTGGACATGCACAAGGAAGACGAGTGATACTTTCCTCCTCCTCCATGCAGCTTCTGCAGAAGTCGTTGTTATACAGGCCAAGTCTTTTAGCATGTAGGCCTATGGGGCAGTGTCCTGTAAGGACACCAATGATGGTGCTAATGGTGGATCTGTTCAGCATTATTAAACTGAGGGAGCGTTTCTGGCTATATATGGGCCAGATTTGCCAGGATATAAACACGTTGAGCCGTTTGTCCATCTACAATTAGCTTTTTTGATCGCATCTAGTTTAAGTGTTGATTTACAAGTAGCGAGGGGCATGCCTAACGTTTCTACATGTGGTAGAATATCAAGCGTGGTACCCCTTCTGGCAAGCTCGTTCGCCCTACAATTCCCTGGGATATCACTGTGCTCCGGCACCCAAAATAGGTGAATGGAAAATAGCTCTGCCATCTCGTTAAAAGACAGTCGGCATTCGTGGCCTGATTTTGAACTGAATGCGGTAGATGTCAAGGATTTGATTGCCGCTTGGCTGTCACTGAAGATGCTAATATTCTTCCCGGATATTACATTACACTTCAGATAGGACAGGGCTTCTTTTATTGCCATGATTTCCGTCTGGAAAACGCTACAATGATTGGGAAGGCGAAAGGATATGCTCAGGTTGAGCATCTCGGAGAAGACACCTCCACCTACCCCCGCTTCAGTTTAAGACCCATCTGTGTAGATGTGAATCGAGTTATCCAATCAAACCAAGTCTTGTTCCCAATCAAGTCGCCTGGGAATTGTTGACTGGAAGTTACGATCGAAGGTGAGTTGGGTAGTGATGTGGTCGGTGTTTTCTGTAATGTTTAGATGATTTAATATCTTTGTGTGTACACCCTGACTGGATGACCATTGTGACGAGGCTCTTAGTCGCACAGCTGCACAAGCAGCGGTCTGTTTGCCGAAGATGTCTAAGGGCACTAGATGTAGAATAGCATCTAGAGCTGCGGATGGGGTGGTTCTTAGAGTGCCACTTATGCAGATGGTTGCGGTTTGAGGCTGTTTCAAGAGCAGTCCACCAGACCAGCACACCATACAGAAGTATAGGTCTAACGATAGACACGTAAAGCCAGCATGTGATATGTGGTTGCATCCCCCATTTTTTCCCGATAGCCTTTTTGCATGAGTATAGGGCTACGGTGGCTTTTTTTAACGCGTTCTTGGATGTTACCTTTCCAGTTCAGTTTCTTGTCCAAGACCAGACCCAGGTATTTGGCTGATTCAACAAACTTGAGACTGTCGCCATCGAGTTTTGGAGGGTCGACGTGCGGGATTTTATATTTCCTGCTGATAAGGTTTTTTTTTCGGTTTTTTGAGGGTTCGCGCCAAGTCCACATTTGGCGGCCCATTTGGAGAGTACTGAAAGACCATTTCTAGATTAACTATTATGATAGCAAGGATCGTTTTCAAATTATTGTCAGAACCGCATATACATTTAGTCTAGACCCAACGGAGTCAGACCCATAGAACACACGAGAACAGTAGTATCTTGTCCATTGTTATCTCTCCGAGTCCCTGGTCTCAGTTGAATAACGACAATTGGCGAATAATAATCAATTTTGCTGTATCAAAAATTAAATCACATATCCTTAGCTAATTGGTTTATTCCTTAGAAATGAACCCCATAAACGAAGAGGAAAACGGACTGTTATAAGTCATGGCAATTCGTTGGTTAGACGGACCTGATGTTGATCCGAATGAACCAAATATAATGGATGAAGTTATAGATGTAGAAGAAGAAGAAGAAGAAGAAGAAGAACAACAACAAGAAGAAGAACAAGAAGAAGAAGACGAAGCAGAAGCGAATTCGGCCCAGCTATGGGAGATCCACTGGAACTACCACTTCAGAAACTACGATTACAGTAGAGAAAGATAATGACTCCTAGCTCCTTGCAGCAGTTTAATTCTTATCTCAGATTGCTTAGTTTTCATATTTGTGTTGTGAAAGAACATATAATAAAATAATAAACAAATAAATCAGTTTTTTTGTATTTATTTCATGCGTACAGTCAGTCCCAAAAGTAAGTATACATTATACACATGAAATCATTTTGTTCAAAACTTTAGGTCCGCCCAGAATGCGTATCTGTAGCCGATGCTTGTAGCTGAGTAAAACGTTAAGGCCTGCCCAGAATGCATATCTGTAGCACAGATCAAGTAAGGAAGAGATAGAGACAACTGATACTAATTGGATGTTTTGTCAGATTATCTCGAGAGGAGGGCCAGTAAAAAACATTTAGGTGTTAATACGGCTGGGAATCGAAGCCAGACCTTCTGCGGTTTGGCAGTTCATAGCAATAACCATCGCGCCACTGAGCCCGTTAAGCCCCTCCAAAACCAATTAGAGCGCATCTTGCAGAGTATCGCAGCATTTCAGATAAATTCCAATTTAAGTTTTTAATTGAAAATATTGAAAAATACTTTAGAATTTTTTTGATTCGATTTTTTTAGAGTAAGCAATTCCTTTAAAGAAAATCTAACATTGAGTTTGCTTTTGCAACCATAAAATCGAGAAATTCATGGAACACTATACCGACATCTTTCACTTCCGTTAGTCTATTTAAAGTAGTATGCAGTATGATTCGGATATAAGAAAGTCCAATAATCCCAAGAATTTATTTCTTGTATCCGTTTTTGCTTTTACGCAATAAACGGTTATAAGAAAAAAAATTCTTATATCTGAACAACGGATACAAGAAAAAACTTTCTTATAAAAAACGGTTAAGAAAAAAAATTTAATTAAACATAAATTATTTATTTTCAAGAAACAAAGAAAACAAAAATAAGGTACATGTTCAGTTCATACAATTCATTTCATGTTATATGTATAGGTACATATATGTTATCACAATTTACATTTATAGATAATATGTCCTACCTAAGTCCTTGCTCATATAAAAAAAAATATCCTAGTTCATATGTATCTAAACGTATATGCACATATCAAATATGTGCACATATTTGCACATTAAGAAATATGTGATTAATTATTTTGAAAATATTCTTAAATTTTTTTTCAACAAGTATTTCATCCCGTAGTCTGAAGAGAAGTTATTCTATATTTGACCGGTAGTCTTCATCACTTACTAAATACTGTTTCAAAACAAAAAAACGCCTTAACAGCTTCTTCTCTACTTGGCTTCATTACATGCATTTCAATAAATTTCGACTGGACCTCTTCGACAGTTTCACTGCTCAACGTCTCAGCTACTAATTAATTTTCGCCGATGTCCCCATAACAATCCTGGGCTTCCTCATTCGATATGGCTCTGAAAAAGTCTTCATTTTCTTCATCCATATGAGAGTCGATAACATCTGAGTCTTGGTTGCCAGTATCGCCCTGAATTTCAATTTCCCTTGAAATTCCGGCTTTTTTTGAAGCAACTAGATATGGTTTGAGGTGTGACAAGCCACCAAGGTCGTTTGATGATATGTAGGGCTTTTAAAATGGTAATTTCTTTGAATGAACTGTTCATATAATTGCCCTCAACTGCTAAAAGAAGAAAAATGTAATCGCTTTGCAGGCAAAACTTTACAGCCGCAGCAATACTCTTTAGAACCTAAATTGACACTGTACGTGTACACTTTGTAAACGAAATCGTAAGCCTCAATAAATTCAATTCAATTCGTTGGTTTAAGAACTTGTAGTGTATGTACAGTGTACACTCATGTTTAAAAAATTTCTTTTAAACGATTTTTTTTTAAAAAATGTAGAAAATTTGTTTCTTATATACGTTTTTTTTATAAGCATTTTTCTTATACACGTTCTTTTTTGAGTATTAACTAAATTCTTCATTCGGAACCTAATAACGTAAAAAGTACTGTCACGAATTGAATGAAATTTGGTTAAAACGTGTATTACGCGTTACTCTTTAAAATGGTATACAAAAAATTTCTATAAACTTTGAAAATAACAAAAAAAATCGCAAAAATGTGACAAAATTGGTACTAAAATAAAAATTTTTTCAACACTTTTTCCATAGAAATTCTGAATTTTTTTTTTCAAATCCTTATAATTCGTAAACCGCTTAATAGATTTGAATGAAATTTGGCAAATTGATAGATTGGAAACCGTTCTTTAAAATGACATGGTGCATTTGTCAGCGGGGGGTGGTGTAAGGGGTATTAACTCAATTCTTCATTCGGAACCTAATAACGTAAAAAGTACTATCACGAATTGAATGAAATTTGGTTAAAACGTGTATTAGGCGTTACTCTTTAAAATGGTATACAAAAAATTCCTATAAACTTGGAAAATAACAAAAAAAATCGCAAAAATGTGACAAAATTGGTACTAAAATAAAATTTTTTTTAACACTTTTTCCATGGAAATTCTGAAATTTTTTTTTTCAAATCCTTATAATTCGTAAACCGCTTAATAGATTTGAATGAAATTTGGCAAATTGATAGATTGGAAACCGTTCTTTAAAATGACATGGTGCATTTGTCAGCGGGGGGTGGTGTAAGGGGTATTAACTCAATTCTTCATTCGGAACCTAATAACGTAAAAAGTACTATCACGAATTGAATGAAATTTGGTTAAAACGTGTATTAGGCGTTACTCTTTAAAATGGTATACAAAAAATTTCTATAAACTTTGAAAATAACAAAAAAATCGCAAAAATGTGACAAAATTGGTACTAAAATAAAAATTTTTTCAACACTTTTTTCTGAAATTTTTTTTTTCAAACCCTTATAATTCGTAAACCGCTTAATAGATTAGAATGAAGTTTGGCGAATTGATAGATTGGAAACCGTTCTTTAAAATGACATGGTGCATTTGTCAGCGGGGGGTGGTGTAAGGGGTATTAACTCAATTCTTCATTCGGAACCTAATAACGTAAAAAGTACTATCACGAATTGAATGAAATTTGGTTAAAACGTGTATTAGGCGTTACTCTTTAAAATGGTATACAAAAAATTTCTATAAACTTTGAAAATAACAAAAAAATCGCAAAAATGTGACAAAATTGGTACTAAAATAAAAATTTTTTCAACACTTTTTTCATAGAAATTCTGAAATTTTTTTTTTTCAAATCCTTATAATTCGTAAACCGCTTAATAGATTTGAATGAAATTTGGCAAATTGATAGATTGGAAACCGTTCTTTAAAATGACATGGTGCATTTGTCAGCGGGGGGTGGTGTAAGGGGTATTAAATCAATTCTTCATTCGGAACCTAATAACGTAAAAAGTACTATCACGAATTGAATGAAATTTGGTTAAAACGTGTATTAGGCGTTACTCTTTAAAATGGTATACAAAAAATTTCTATAAACTTTGAAAATAACAAAAAAAATCGCAAAAATGTGACAAAATTGGTACTAAAATAAAAAATTTTTCAACACTTTTTTCATAGAAATTCTGAAATTTTTTTTTTTTCAAATCCTTATAATTCGTAAACCGCTTAATAGATTTGAATGAAATTTGGCAAATTGATAGATTGGAAACCGTTCTTTAAAATGACATGGTGCATTTGTCAGCGGGGGGTGGTGTAAGGGGTATTAAATCAATTCTTCATTCGGAACCTAATAACGTAAAAAGTACTATCACGAATTGAATGAAATTTGGTTAAAACGTGTATTAGGCGTTACTCTTTAAAATGGTATACAAAAAATTTCTATAAACTTTGAAAATAACAAAAAAAATCGCAAAAATGTGACAAAATTGGTACTAAAATAAAATTTTTTTTAACACTTTTTCCATAGAAATTCTGAATTTTTTTTTTCAAATCCTTATAATTCGTAAACCGCTTAATAGATTTAAATGAAATTTGGCAAATTGATAGATTGGAAACCGTTCTTTAAAATGACATGGTGCATTTGTCAGCGGGGGGTGGTGTAAGGGGTATTAACTCAATTCTTCATTCGGAACCTAATAACGTAAAAAGTACTATCACGAATTGAATGAAATTTGGTTAAAACGTGTATTAGGCGTTACTCTTTAAAATGGTATACAAAAAATTCCTATAAACTTGGAAAATAACAAAAAAAATCGCAAAAATGTGACAAAATTGGTACTAAAATAAAATTTTTTTTAACACTTTTTCCATGGAAATTCTGAAATTTTTTTTTTCAAATCCTTATAATTCGTAAACCGCTTAATAGATTTGAATGAAATTTGGCAAATTGATAGATTGGAAACCGTTCTTTAAAATGACATGGTGCATTTGTCAGCGGGGGGTGGTGTAAGGGGTATTAACTCAATTCTTCATTCGGAACCTAATAACGTAAAAAGTACTATCACGAATTGAATGAAATTTGGTTAAAACGTGTATTAGGCGTTACTCTTTAAAATGGTATACAAAAAATTTCTATAAACTTTGAAAATAACAAAAAAAATCGCAAAAATGTGACAAAATTGGTACTAAAATAAAAATTTTTTCAACACTTTTTTCATAGAAATTCTGAAATTTTTTTTTTTCAAATCCTTATAATTCGTAAACCACTTAATAGATTTTAATGAAATTTGGCAAATTGATAGATTGGAAACCTTTCTTTAAAATGACATGGTGCATTTGTCAGCGGGGGGTGGTGTAAGGGGTATTAAATCAATTCTTCATTCGGAACCTAATAACGTAAAAAGTACTATCACGAATTGAATGAAATTTGGTTAAAACGTGTATTAGGCGTTACTCTTTAAAATGGTATACAAAAAATTTCTATAAACTTTGAAAATAACAAAAAAAATCGCAAAAATGTGACAAAATTGGTACTAAAATAAAATTTGTTTCAACACTTTTTCATAGAAATTCTGAAATTTTTTTTTTCAAACCCTTATAATTCGTAAACCGCTTAATAGATTAGAATGAAGTTTGGCGAATTGATAGATTGGAAACCGTTCTTTAAAATGACATGGTGCATTTGTCAGCGGGGGGTGGTGTAAGGGGTATTGACTCAATTCTTCATTCGGAACCTAATAACGTCAAAAGTACTATCACGAATTGAATGAAATTTTGTTAAAACGTGTATTAGGCGTTACTCTTTAAAATGGTATACAAAAAATTTCTATAAACTTTGAAAATAACAAAAAAAATCGCAAAATTGTGACAAAATTGGTACTAAAATAAAAATTTTTTCAACACTTTTTCAAAGAAATTCTGAATTTTTTTTTTTCAAATCCTTATAATTCGTAAACCGCTTAATAGATTTGAATGAAATTTGGCAAATTGATAGATTGGAAACCGTTCTTTAAAATGACATGGTGCATTTGTCAGCGGGGGGTGGTGTAAGGGGTATTAACTCAATTCTTCATTCGGAACCTAATAACGTAAAAAGTACTATCACGAATTGAATGAAATTTGGTTAAAACGTGTATTAGGCGTTACTCTTTAAAATGGTATACAAAAAATTTTTATAAACTTTGAAAATAACAAAAAAAATCGCAAAAATGTGACAAAATTGGTACTAAAATAAAAATTTTTTCAACACTTTTTTCATAGAAATTCTGAAATTTTTTTTTTCAAATCCTTATAATTCGTAAACCGCTTAATAGATTAGAATGAAGTTTGGCGAATTGATAGATTGGAAACCGTTCTTTAAAATGACATGGTGCATTTGTCAGCGGGGGGTGGTGTAAGGGGTATTGACTCAATTCTTCATTCGGAACCTAATAACGTAAAAAGTACTATCACGAATTGAATGAAATTTTGTTAAAACGTGTATTAGGCGTTACTCTTTAAAATGGTATACAAAAAATTTCTATAAACTTTGAAAATAACAAAAAAAATCGCAAAAATGTGACAAAATTGGTACTAAAATAAAATTTTTTTCAACACTTTTTCATAGAAATTCTGAATTTTTTTTTCAAATCCTTATAATTCGTAAACCGCTTAATAGATTTGAATGAAATTTGGCAAATTGATAGATTGGAAACCGTTCTTTAAAATGACATGGTGCATTTGTCAGCGGGGGGTGGTGTAAGGGGTATTGACTCAATTCTTCATTCGGAACCTAATAACGTAAAAAGTACTATCACGAATTGAATGAAATTTGGTTAAAACGTGTATTAGGCGTTACTCTTTAAAATCGTATACAAAAAATTTCTATAAACTTTGAAAATAACAAAAAAAATCGCAAAAATGTGACAAAATTGGTACTAAAATAAAAATTTTTTCAACACTTTTTTCATAGAAATTCTGAAATTTTTTTTTTTCAAATCCTTATAATTCGTAAACCGCTTAATAGATTTGAATGAAATTTGGCAAATTAATAGATTGGAAACCTTTCTTTAAAATGACATGGTGCATTTGTCAGCGGGGGGTGGTGCAAGGGGTTTTAAATCAATTCTTCATTCGGAACCTAATAACGTAAAAAGTACTATCACGAATTGAATGAAATTTGGTTAAAACGTGTATTAGGCGTTACTCTTTAAAATGGTATACAAAAAATCTCTATAAACTTTGAAAATAACAAAAAAATCGCAAAAATGTGACAAAATTGGTACTAAAATAAAAATTTTTTCAACACTTTTTTCATAGAAATTCTGAAATTTTTTTTTTTCAAATCCTTATAATTCGTAAACCGCTTAATAGATTTGAATGAAATTTGGCAAATTGATAGATTGGAAACCGTTCTTTAAAATGACATGGTGCATTTGTCAGCGGGGGGTGGTGTAAGGGGTATTAACTCAATTCTTCATTCGGAACCTAATAACGTAAAAAGTACTATCACGAATTGAATGAAATTTGGTTAAAACGTGTATTAGGCGTTACTCTTTAAAATGGTATACAAAAAATTTCTATAAACTTTGAAAATAACAAAAAAAATCGCAAAAATGTGACAAAATTGGTACTAAAATAAAAATTTTTTCAACACTTTTTTCATAGAAATTCTGAAATTTTTTTTTTTCAAATCCTTATAATTCGTAAACCGCTTAATAGATTTGAATGAAATTTGGCAAATTGATAGATTGGAAACCGTTCTTTAAAATGACATGGTGCATTTGTCAGCGGGGGGTGGTGTAAGGGGTATTAAATCAATTCTTCATTCGGAACCTAATAACGTAAAAAGAACTATCACGAATTGAATGAAATTTGGTTAAAACGTGTATTAGGCGTTACTCTTTAAAATGGTATACAAAAAATTTCTATAAACTTTGAAAATAACAAAAAAAATCGCAAAAATGTGACAAAATTGGTACTAAAATAAAATTTGTTTCAACACTTTTTCATAGAAATTCTGAAATTTTTTTTTTCAAACCCTTATAATTCGTAAACCGCTTAATAGATTAGAATGAAGTTTGGCGAATTGATAGATTGGAAACCGTTCTTTAAAATGACATGGTGCATTTGTCAGCGGGGGGTGGTGTAAGGGGTATTAAATCAATTCTTCATTCGGAACCCAATAACGTAAAAAGAACTATCACGAATTGAATGAAATTTGGTTAAAACGTGTATTAGGCGTTACTCTTTAAAATGGTATACAAAAAATTTCTATAAACTTTGAAAATAACAAAAAAATCGCAAAAATGTGACAAAATTGGTACTAAAATAAAAAATTTTTCAACACTTTTTTCATAGAAATTCTGAAATTTTTTTTTTCAAATCCTTATAATTCGTAAACCGCTTAATAGATTTGAATGAAATTTGGCAAATTCATAGATTGGAAACCTTTCTTTAAAATGACATGGTGCATTTGTCAGCGGGGGGTGGTGTAAGGGGTATTAAATCAATTCTTCATTCGGAACCTAATAACGTAAAAAGTACTATCACGAATTGAATGAAATTTGGTTAAAACGTGTATTAGGCGTTACTCTTTAAAATGGTATACAAAAAATTTCTATAAACTTTGAAAATAACAAAAAAATCGCAAAAATGTGACAAAATTGGTACTAAAATAAAAAATTTTTCAACACTTTTTTCATAGAAATTCTGAAATTTTTTTTTTTTCAAATCCTTATAATTCGTAAACCGCTTAATAGATTTGAATGAAATTTGGCAAATTGATAGATTGGAAACCGTTCTTTTAAATGACATGGTGCATTTGTCAGCGGGGGGTGGTGTAAGGGGTATTAACTCAATTCTTCATTCGGAACCTAATAACGTAAAAAGTACTATCACGAATTGAATGAAATTTGGTTAAAACGTGTATTAGGCGTTACTCTTTAAAATGGTATACAAAAAATTCCTATAAACTTTGAAAATAACAAAAAAAATCGCAAAAATGTGACAAAATTGGTACTAAAATAAAATTTTTTTTAACACTTTTTCCATGGAAATTCTGAAATTTTTTTTTTCAAATCCTTATAATTCGTAAACCGCTTAATAGATTTGAATGAAATTTGGCAAATTGATAGATTGGAAACCGTTCTTTAAAATGACATGGTGCATTTGTCAGTGGGGGGTGGTGTAAGGGGTATTAACTCAATTCTTCATTCGGAACCTAATAACGTAAAAAGTACTATCACGAATTGAATGAAATTTGGTTAAAACGTGTATTAGGCGTTACTCTTTAAAATGGTATACAAAAAATTTCTATAAACTTTGAAAATAACAAAAAAAATCGCAAAAATGTGACAAAATTGGTACTAAAATAAAAATTTTTTCAACACTTTTTTCATAGAAATTCTGAAATTTTTTTTTTTTCAAATCCTTATAATTCGTAAACCGCTTAATAGATTTGAATGAAATTTGGCAAATTGATAGATTGGAAACCGTTCTTTAAAATGACATGGTGCATTTGTCAGCGGGGGTGGTGTAAGGGGTATTAACTCAATTCTTCATTCGGAAACCTAATAACGTAAAAAGTACTATCACGAATTGAATGAAATTTGGTTAAAACGTGTATTAGGCGTTACTCTTTAAAATGGTATACAAAAAATTTCTATAAACTTTGAAAATAACAAAAAAAAATCGCAAAAATGTGACAAAATTGGTACTAAAATAAAAATTTTTTCAACACTTTTTTCATAGAAATTCTGAAATTTTTTTTTTTTCAAATCCTTATAATTCGTAAACCGCTTAATAGATTTGAATGAAATTTGGCAAATTGATAGATTGGAAACCGTTCTTTAAAATGACATGGTGCATTTGTCAGCGGGGGGTGGTGTAAGGGGTATTAAATCAATTCTTCATTCGGAACCTAATAACGTAAAAAGTACTATCACGAATTGAATGAAATTTGGTTAAAACGTGTATTAGGCGTTACTCTTTAAAATGGTATACAAAAAATTTCTATAAACTTTGAAAATAACAAAAAAAAATCGCAAAAATGTGACCAAATTGGTACTAAAATAAAATTTGTTTCAACACTTTTTCCATAGAAATTATGAATTTTTTTTTTTCATATCCTTATAATTCGTAAACCGCTTAATAGATTTGAATGAAATTTGGCAAATTGATAGGTTGGAAACCGTTCTTTAAAATGACATGGTGCATTTGTCAGCGGGGGGTGGTGTAAGGGGTATTAAATCAATTCTTCATTCGGAACCTAATAACGTAAAAAGTGGTGCCGTGACATAAGGCAATGTGACATAAGACCCTATCTCAAAATATGGCCTTATGACGCTTTCGCAAAGTGTCGTAAAGCCATATTTCCAGGTATGGCTTTATGTCGCTTTCCAAAAGCGGCAAAAGACCATATTAATTTGAGACATAAGACCATATGTTTTTTTTTATTTTTTCAATAACAAAAACCCGTTTTGACCGTTGGAAATATGATTATGAATGAACCTGACCACTGGTAATTGCATGTAACAACTTTGCGCGCTTCTCATTCGTATATCGTGACTCAAACACAACGTGGTTCCTACGATGGGAAACTCTTCCGATTTAATTTACAGTTTTGAATATTGCGAAGGTCTTAGAAGAGGCAGTAACCTACTTTATATTCCGGAGATTAAGCATCTTTATAAATTTAAATACAACGCAAAATTATCGAAACGTTACGTATGCTACAATAAAACATGTAGTGCCAGTGCAGTTGTAGATTTTCTAAATCAGAATCTTGTCCGAATCCCTAAATCTAGTGCCACGCATAACCATACAACCAACGAAAATCTAAGGAAAAAATGAAAGACATTTCTGATATAAAAATAGAGTGTGCAAATGTCTCACTTAAAAGAAGTGGCATTAGCGAAGTATTCAATGAAGTGTGTGCAAGGGATAATGAAAATCCTTCACAGGTAAGATAACAAATATGTCGTTAAAATAGGTAGTCATTTTAGGTATAAATATGTTTAAGTGCAACTTCTCTTAAAACCTGTTTCTAATATGCGGCTAATTTATATTTAGGTTCCATTTGGTAAATTACGGAGGCAGCTCATCCGGATACGGAATGAATCGTTTCCAAAAGCTCCCGTTAATGCGAAAGAGGTATCGAACCTATTTAAAACCGAAACTGTAATGGGTAGTTTTGGTATGTCGCGATATCAAAATGCGGAACCTTTTTATAGGAAAACTGTCATTGAAAAAGGTTTTTTGCTATACAGTGTTTTTATCGCCAACAATTGCAGCAGCCATTCAAAATTTACCTAAAGAATCCTCCCGAAACTATCTTTTGGATGGCACTTTCAGTGTTGTGCCATCTTGCGGTTATAAGCAACTACTGATTGTACATTTTTCACATAACAACCATGTAAGTTACCACTATTTTTTTGTGTTGTGAACGTTTGTTTCAGTTTTTGAGCATTAGATAAAGTAATAGTGAAAAATTCGCGCGAATTTTATATAAACCTAATGTCTAATTTGAGAATCTAAGCTTCAGTTTTTGAGCATTAGATAAAGTAATAGTGAAAAAATTCGCGCGAATTTTTTCACTATTACTTTATCTAATGCTCAAAAACTGAAGCTTAGATTCTCAAATTATACCCGCACCATTCTCTTGCAGCCATGTAATCACTTTAAATTGTGTTTAAATTGTTTTACAAAGCTGTCGGAGAACTATATAAAGAACAACAATCCAATTCTATGCCCAATTTGTAGACAAATTGTCGCCAATAGCACAACTATATTCTGTTAAGTGTTTAAACATTTTTTCTTTTCATCTGATTGAACATAATTGTATTTACAGAAAAATAAATAATTACAGTTCTTATAATAATTTTGAGCTTTTAAATCTTTGAATCCTTAATAATTTTGAGCTTTTAAAGATGACATTTAATCAGGTAAGGGTTTAAAATCCATTTGAAAGTGACATAAAGCCATAATGGTCTTATGACGCTTTCGCAAAGTGTCGTAAAGCCATATTTCGAGGTATGGCTTTATGTCGCTTTCGAAAAGCCATATTTTGAGATATGGTCTTATGTCACATGGCCTTTTGTCACGGCACCCGTAAAAAGTACTATCACGAATTGAATGAAATTTGGTTAAAACGTGTATTAGGCGTTATTCTTTAAAATCGTATACAAAAAATTCCTATAAACTTGGAAAATAACAAAAAAAATCGCAAAAATGTGACAAAATTGGTACTAAAATAAAATTTTTTTTAACACTTTTTCCATGGAAATTCTGAATTTTTTTTTTTCAAATCCTTATAATTCGTAAACCGCTTAATAGAAAAATTCGCGCGAATTTTTTCACTATTACTTTATCTAATGCTCAAAAACTGAAGCTTAGATTCTCAAATTATACCCGCACCATTCTCTTGCAGCCATGTAATCACTTTAAATTGTGTTTAAATTGTTTTACAAAGCTGTCGGAGAACTATATAAAGAACAACAATCCAATTCTATGCCCAATTTGTAGACAAATTGTCGCCAATAGCACAACTATATTCTGTTAAGTGTTTAAACATTTTTTCTTTTCATCTGATTGAACATAATTGTATTTACAGAAAAATAAATATTTACAGTTCTTATAATAATTTTGAGCTTTTAAATCTTTGAATCCTTAATAATTTTGAGCTTTTAAAGATGACATTTAATCAGGTAAGGGTTAAAAATCCATTTGAAAGTGACATAAAGCCATAATGGTCTTATGACGCTTTCGCAAAGTGTCGTAAAGCCATATTTCGAGGTATGGCTTTATGTCGCTTTCGAAAAGCCATATTTTGAGATATGGTCTTATGTCACATGGCCTTATGTCACGGCACCCGTAAAAAGTACTATCACGAATTGAATGAAATTTGGTTAAAACGTGTATTAGGCGTTACTCTTTAAAATCGTATACAAAAAATTTCTATAAACTTTGAAAATAACAAAAAAAAAATCGCAAAAATGTGACAAAATTGGTACTAAAATAAAAATTTTTTCAACACTTTTTTCATAGAAATTCTGAAATTTTTTTTTTTCAAATCCTTATAATTCGTAAACCGCTTAATAGATTTGAATGAAATTTGGCAAATTGATAGATTGGAAACCGTTCTTTAAAATGACATGGTGCATTTGTCAGCGGGGGGTGGTGTAAGGGGTATTAAATCAATTCTTCATTCGGAACCTAATAACGTAAAAAGTACTATCACGAATTGAATGAAATTTGGTTAAAACGTGTATTAGGCGTTACTCTTTAAAATGGTATACAAAAAATTTCTATAAACTTTGAAAATAACAAAAAAATCGCAAAAATGTGACAAAATTGGTACTAAAATAAAAAATTTTTCAACACTTTTTTCATAGAAATTCTGAAATTTTTTTTTTCAAATCCTTATAATTCGTAAACCGCTTAATAGATTTGAATGAAATTTGGCAAATTCATAGATTGGAAACCTTTCTTTAAAATGACATGGTGCATTTGTCAGCGGGGGGTGGTGTAAGGGGTATTAAATCAATTCTTCATTCGGAACCTAATAACGTAAAAAGTACTATCACGAATTGAATGAAATTTGGTTAAAACGTGTATTAGGCGTTACTCTTTAAAATGGTATACAAAAAATTTCTATAAACTTTGAAAATAACAAAAAAATCGCAAAAATGTGACAAAATTGGTACTAAAATAAAAAATTTTTCAACACTTTTTTCATAGAAATTCTGAATTTTTTTTTTTTTCAAATCCTTATAATTCGTAAACCGCTTAATAGATTTGAATGAAATTTGGCAAATTGATAGATTGGAAACCGTTCTTTTAAATGACATGGTGCATTTGTCAGCGGGGGGTGGTGTAAGGGGTATTAACTCAATTCTTCATTCGGAACCTAATAACGTAAAAAGTACTATCACGAATTGAATGAAATTTGGTTAAAACGTGTATTAGGCGTTACTCTTTAAAATGGTATACAAAAAATTCCTATAAACTTTGAAAATAACAAAAAAAATCGCAAAAATGTGACAAAATTGGTACTAAAATAAAATTTTTTTTAACACTTTTTCCATGGAAATTCTGAAATTTTTTTTTTCAAATCCTTATAATTCGTAAACCGCTTAATAGATTTGAATGAAATTTGGCAAATTGATAGATTGGAAACCGTTCTTTAAAATGACATGGTGCATTTGTCAGTGGGGGGTGGTGTAAGGGGTATTAACTCAATTCTTCATTCGGAACCTAATAACGTAAAAAGTACTATCACGAATTGAATGAAATTTGGTTAAAACGTGTATTAGGCGTTACTCTTTAAAATGGTATACAAAAAATTTCTATAAACTTTGAAAATAACAAAAAAAATCGCAAAAATGTGACAAAATTGGTACTAAAATAAAAATTTTTTCAACACTTTTTTCATAGAAATTCTGAAATTTTTTTTTTTTCAAATCCTTATAATTCGTAAACCGCTTAATAGATTTGAATGAAATTTGGCAAATTGATAGATTGGAAACCGTTCTTTAAAATGACATGGTGCATTTGTCAGCGGGGGGTGGTGTAAGGGGTATTAACTCAATTCTTCATTCGGAACCTAATAACGTAAAAAGTACTATCACGAATTGAATGAAATTTGGTTAAAACGTGTATTAGGCGTTACTCTTTAAAATGGTATACAAAAAATTTCTATAAACTTTGAAAATAACAAAAAAAAATCGCAAAAATGTGACAAAATTGGTACTAAAATAAAAATTTTTTCAACACTTTTTTCATAGAAATTCTGAAATTTTTTTTTTTTCAAATCCTTATAATTCGTAAACCGCTTAATAGATTTGAATGAAATTTGGCAAATTGATAGATTGGAAACCGTTCTTTAAAATGACATGGTGCATTTGTCAGCGGGGGGTGGTGTAAGGGGTATTAAATCAATTCTTCATTCGGAACCTAATAACGTAAAAAGTACTATCACGAATTGAATGAAATTTGGTTAAAACGTGTATTAGGCGTTACTCTTTAAAATGGTATACAAAAAATTTCTATAAACTTTGAAAATAACAAAAAAAATCGCAAAAATGTGACCAAATTGGTACTAAAATAAAATTTGTTTCAACACTTTTTCCATAGAAATTATGAATTTTTTTTTTTCATATCCTTATAATTCGTAAACCGCTTAATAGATTTGAATGAAATTTGGCAAATTGATAGGTTGGAAACCGTTCTTTAAAATGACATGGTGCATTTGTCAGCGGGGGGTGGTGTAAGGGGTATTAAATCAATTCTTCATTCGGAACCTAATAACGTAAAAAGTGGTGCCGTGACATAAGGCAATGTGACATAAGACCCTATCTCAAAATATGGCCTTATGACGCTTTCGCAAAGTGTCGTAAAGCCATATTTCCAGGTATGGCTTTATGTCGCTTTCCAAAAGCGGCAAAAGACCATATTAATTTGAGACATAAGACCATATGTTTTTTTTTATTTTTTCAATAACAAAAACCCGTTTTGACCGTTGGAAATATGATTATGAATGAACCTGACCACTGGTAATTGCATGTAACAACTTTGCGCGCTTCTCATTCGTATATCGTGACTCAAACACAACGTGGTTCCTACGATGGGAAACTCTTCCGATTTAATTTACAGTTTTGAATATTGCGAAGGTCTTAGAAGAGGCAGTAACCTACTTTATATTCCGGAGATTAAGCATCTTTATAAATTTAAATACAACGCAAAATTATCGAAACGTTACGTATGCTACAATAAAACATGTAGTGCCAGTGCAGTTGTAGATTTTCTAAATCAGAATCTTGTCCGAATCCCTAAATCTAGTGCCACGCATAACCATACAACCAACGAAAATCTAAGGAAAAAATGAAAGACATTTCTGATATAAAAATAGAGTGTGCAAATGTCTCACTTAAAAGAAGTGGCATTAGCGAAGTATTCAATGAAGTGTGTGCAAGGGATAATGAAAATCCTTCACAGGTAAGATAACAAATATGTCGTTAAAATAGGTAGTCATTTTAGGTATAAATATGTTTAAGTGCAACTTCTCTTAAAACCTGTTTCTAATATGCGGCTAATTTATATTTAGGTTCCATTTGGTAAATTACGGAGGCAGCTCATCCGGATACGGAATGAATCGTTTCCAAAAGCTCCCCGTTAATGCGAAAGAGGTATCGAACCTATTTAAAACCGAAACTGTAATGGGTAGTTTTGGTATGTCGCGATATCAAAATGCGGAACCTTTTTATAGGAAAACTGTCATTGAAAAAGGTTTTTTGCTATACAGTGTTTTTATCGCCAACAATTGCAGCAGCCATTCAAAATTTACCTAAAGAATCCTCCCGAAACTATCTTTTGGATGGCACTTTCAGTGTTGTGCCATCTTGCGGTTATAAGCAACTACTGATTGTACATTTTTCACATAACAACCATGTAAGTTACCACTATTTTTTTGTGTTGTGAACGTTTGTTTCAGTTTTTGAGCATTAGATAAAGTAATAGTGAAAAATTCGCGCGAATTTTATATAAACCTAATGTCTAATTTGAGAATC